>QRFJ01005648.1:0-103906 GCA_006176705.1 Cocos nucifera
GTTCGGCCTCTAGGCCGTTCGGCCGTGGTAGGGGCTCGGCCTGGCGCTAAAGCTCTTCAGCGGCTACTGGTTGCATTGGGCCGAGCATCGGGCTAGACTTCGGCGGGAGCGGAATTTATCCCCAACAATACTTATTCTGGATCCTACGCTAGCATGATCGATCTATTTTGAGAAGCATAATGTTCTACAAGGAGAGAATTAGGACTTCTTTAGATAATTTTGCAGGATTAAACTAAATTTCTTGGATTCATAAATTAGACAACAGGCAGAATTAATCCATATATATATATATATATATATATAGGCTCCAATCCTCCGTGCCTATCCAAATAGGCTCTTAGATCAATGAAGTGCTTTTCTCTTTGATGCCGTCGCGTAATTTTTCATTTTTGAAGATGAACGGTGTCATGTATTTTTTATTCTCTAATTTGCAAACAAGGCCTTGGACGTATTTAAATCTTTGACGTGTCACCATCAAACTAGCAAACTGTACCTCCCTTCCTACCGAATTGCAGAGGATCTGAGCCCGAACAAAATCCTAATGGATATGTAGGACAACTGCATAAGAAAAATGATATATTTTTTGTAGTCACCAGCGCTTCAAATTTTCAAATAGCCCTTCCGAAGCAATTTCAGCATCATTTAACAATAACGTGATATCTATGAAAAAACTTGCATCAGAACATGATGCCATGAATTGGTAGACTGCAGATTAGCACAAATTAAGGACATAAAATTTGTTGTAACCTCTTGTCTATATGGTCCTGAAAGCCTGGTGCAATGGCGAGTGATGTTACACTCGAGCAGCAGAATGTTAGATAAAACTCTTAGAACGGTAAACAGGCATTATATCTTTCATATAAAATAAAGGTTCATCTCTTTTTGTATAAATCTACTAGTGCAATAAACACTAATTAGAGATCCATACAACTGATGCATGATAATGCTCAAAATATTTTGAGATTTGTGCAAGATACAATTCAATGGTCGATATGGAAGGAGTTGATCAATTATTTCTTTAGTGCAAAGATACAATTCAAATTTTAGAATTATTAGTGGCATCGGTGTAACCCGGTTTACGGTATTGCTTACCTCCCGGTAGACATGGATCGCATCAGATCCCAATGCCAGTTTAAAATTTTCTGCGTGCATTCGAGGGATAACAATATCTTCTGGTTTTATTTTTATTTATTTATTTTAACGATATCTTCTGGTTAACGAAGTTGGATCGTCACCTCCCGCACCTTCCTTTCGATCTCTCCCACTCCATATGAAAAAAATAATTACCACTACCACTTCCATTCGGCACAAGGAACATGCACCGGCTCTCCGTTACATTCCAATCAATGGCATCGGTGGAATAATAAAATATTCTTGACAAGAGAGCGCAATAGCAGCAGGAATTCATTGCTGGCCCACCATCACATGCCTACTTTTCTTCTCGTGAGCCACTGTACGTTATAAAATATTCATCTACTGTTCATTCTCCGGTCTTCTTGCACTCCCTCCATATTTTTCTTGCCTCCTTTCAGACAGGCATTGTATGGATGCTCTCCTGGGCTCGATGCACGTTGAAAACAATGCAACGCGCTGCTCAAAACTACGTCTTAGGGGTGTCATCGCACCTCTTATTTTTATCCGTTCCTTTTCTTGAGTCAATCTCTAACTTCATTGCCTCTAATTATTTCTCAGAGTCGATATCTAATATCGCCTCATCATAGGTTTTGGGATCATCACCATAAACCTCATTTCCCATAAGAAATATTTTCTCTACTCCTCTGAAATAATATCTAAGTACCTTTCAGGAGGATAGAAAATCTTTTCTGATCTACGAGATGGAGGTAGTGATTGGACTAGCTCAATCTGATTTGGTTTCATAGGGTCCTTAGCTCATTGCTCTTGGAAGACTTTCTCCTCAAGCCTAATCTGCCTTTCGATGCCACCATCTTGAATAAACTATTTTTCAAGGAAGATGGCATGTCGACTCACAATCATATTGTGGTCTTCCAAAATGTAGAAATAATATCCTAATGACTCTTTAGGAAATCCTATGAACCGAGCTCTAAAGGATCTATACTCTAACTTGTCCGTCTATTGTCTCTTGACATAAGCCGGACAATCCCAAATTCTGAGGTGACTCAGACTAGGTTTCTTACCATGCCATATCTTATACGGTGTGGTATGAATGGTTTTAGAGGGAACCCTATTCAATAAATATATAGCGGTCATTAGACAATGTCCCCAAAGAAACTTAGAAAGGTCCATGAAGCTCATCATAGATCGAACCATATCTAATAAGATCTAATTTCTCCATTCTAAAATCTCATTGAGTTGAGGTGTTTCAGGTGGAGTCCATTGAGAGACTATGCCATTTTGCTTAAGATAGTCGAGAAATTCTCGACTATGGTATTCACCTCCTCGATCTGATCGAAGAACCTTAATGGGTTTTTCGATTTATTTTTCTACTTCATGTCTGAATTCTTTAAACTTTTCAAAAGCTTCAGATTTATGTCACATCAAATACACAAACTTGTACTGAGACAAATCATCGATAAAGGTAATGAAGTAGATATAGTTGCCTTTAGCCGGCATATCAAATGGGCCACATACATCAGTATGTACTAGAGCAAGTAGTTCTATAGCCCTTTCCTCATGTCCTACAAAAGGGAGCTTGGTCATTTTGCTATAAAGGCATGATTCACAAATCGGATATGACTCGGAAGTCAACGGACTCAATAGCCTGGATTTCTCTAATTTGTTAACCCTATCTTCCACTATATGACCTAGCCTAAGATGCCATAGATACCTATCGTTTAGACTATCCCTAGGTCATTTTGATCCTATGGCATTCAAGTTTTGCTCGATATTGAAAATAGAAACATCAATATGTAACTGATAGAGATAATTAATAAGGAAATCACTTGTAATTTTATTTCTTTCATAAAGAATATTATAATGGTCCTTAAGAAAACTAATTACATAGCCTTCTTGTGCTAAACATGAAATAGAAATCAAATTTTTGCTTGCTGTAGGCACATAAAAAAAGTCTCTAAGAACTAAATCTAATCCTAATGATAATTGCAAAAGATAAGTTTTCATGGCCATTGCAGCAACTCTTGCTCCATTTTCAATGCGTAGAATCATCTCATCATCCCTCAGCCTCCTGCTATCCTCAAGATCCTGCATAGAAGTGCATAAGTGAGCACTGGAACCAGAATCAAGCTCCCAACTAGATGCAGAAGAAATCGTAAGGTTAGATTCTACAATGAGCATACCTCTAGAAGGACCTATCTCCTTATTGTTCTTCAGGCTGGCCAGGTACAAGGGGCAGTTCTGCTTTCAATGACCGTCCGTGTTGTAATGAAAATATTTTTCTTTATCAGTGGCCTTCTTCTTCGGCTCGCCTTCTTCTTCCCACCATCCACCTTCTACTTCTTTATGGACTTCTTCTTTCCAAAAGACTTTCTCTTGGAAGAAGTCCGCTCCACAGTAAGTACTGAGCCTTTAGAACCTTTCATAGAAAGCTCAGTAATAACCAGCATATTCATAAGTTCTACCAAAGTATTCTGTAGTTTATGCATATGGTAGTTCATGATGAACTATCCAGGCGCATCAGTCAAGGATTGCAGAATTATATCAATCTATAAATCCTTATCCAACATGACACTAAGCTTCTCAAGCTCTTCTAAGTCCTTGATCATCATCAAATAATGATCTTGGACCGACTGCCCATCATGCATTTGAAAATTAAAAAGTCTTCTACTGACTTGATATTTGGTTGCGCAACTTTGTTCACCAAACAACTCTTGTACGTGAGCCAATATTTGGTGGCTAGTCTTAATGTCTTCATGTTGGCACTGGAGCTCATCGGACATCGAGCCCAATATGTAATACCTGACTTTGTTATTATCATCCGTCCACTTCTTTAGAGATACTCTCTGATTAGTGGATGGATGGGTTGGTAAAGTAGGACGGTCCTGTTCCAACACATGAGTCAACTTCTCAGAACCTAAAAAAATTTTGAAGTTCTGAAGTCAATCCTTGAAGTTAGGTCCGGTCAGTCTATGGGTGTCCAGGATATGGGCTAGTGGGCTGGACGCAGACATTTCTCTGTAGAGAGTCAAAGTTTCTAGTTAAATTTTATAATTAGACTTAATCAATTTATTTAAAAATTTTATTTTTTTAAATAAATTAGGTTTTCACTATTTTCTCAGATCCCTACACTCCCTGAGCAGAGATACAAAAGTCTTCGTGATCAATTGATTTCTAGTGGATGATGCGGTCCCACCGACTGGCTCACCACCTCACCTAATAGTTATTGATGATGGATCAACTGATGAGTGGACAACTCTTATCCAATGATTCTCTAATCATGGTGCACCTAATCCTGATCTTTAATTTATGAATCTCACCATGTCCAGAATATTGATCCACTTCTTAGTTAAGTCTGACCCACCATTTGCATAACTCAGATTCTTGATTGGGTTCCTCATCGTATCCAAAATATTGAGCCCAATCCATCCTTCAACCTGTAGCATCTAATGCCTAATACACATGGTTGCGACTTTTTGGTGCAACTGGACCACTGTAACTAGCTGAGAACAATCACCCCCGGGAAGGGCCCGCACATCTACAATGGTGGAAGACAAATTGACTTAATCTTTTCTTAGGAAGATTCAATTTAGGTCTCTTAAATTTGACTCAGTCATAACGGTTATGATAAGCCTATTGGCATGGGTTAGCTCGAACTATTAGCCACCTCAAATTAGAACTGGGTTGACACAAATGGCCAGGTAAGTAGGATCGATGGAAGGGATATGCCATTAACTCGACATGAATGCATTCAAATCAAGTAGCTTCCAATTAAAAATTAGTCGATCGTATCTGCCAAACTTATCTTAGACACCAAATTATCGAATCAGAACTAATCAAATTAGCCTACAATCTAGGCTCGAACCACGGAGCCAAATTAGGTCTTCATTGGATCGATCACATGTGGCTATGAGTCGACCTCGACCCAGACTTACAACTATTGGGCTGGTCAATTTTAAGCACTCTTGATCCCACCTAACCAACTCTTGATTCCGTTTGATCAACCGCTAGACCTAATTGAGCTACCCAAGCCTGAACCCAATTTTATGAAAATATCTTAGATCTAAAAATTCTTAATTTTAGATCTAATTAGTTTCATAATCTTAATTCTTAATTAAGTTTGGGTTCATAAATAAAAAATATGTATCAAAATTCTAAGGTTTCAGGATCTAGGGTTTTACAGAAAATAAGTTCTGATTTCTGATTAAGGACGAATGCGTAGCACCCCTACACACCATAAGAATACCTCATCAAATGGAAGAAGAGGATCTTTAAATTCTACTTTATTCTTATGATTGGATGGTCAAGGAGAACACCTTAATCAGAAATATAATTGAAACTATAAAACTAATTAGATCTAGATCATATATCATATATATAATTAATGATCTAACTAATACATGCTTTGCATACATCTCATGTATCATCACTAAATTAAACATGCATATTTTTTAGATCTAAAATATTATATATAATATTTAAAAAATAGATTTAAATTGACCATATTAAAATAAAATTATTCTAGATAATTTATAGAACTATTCTACAACTAGTCTAAACATGCATCTTTTCATATCACATATGAATAAATCAAAAATTAAAAACTTTATTTTTTATTTTTTAGATCTGATTACAGTAATTATAATATTAAAAAAATAAAAATTAAATAGATTTAAAATTATATTTAATCAAATTAACAACATGGTTATACTAGACTACACAAAGAACTATTCTATTCCCAGTCTAGTCATGCATCTCATACATATTAGATTTAAATGATTTAATTTTAATTTTTTAATTTTAGATCTAATTATATCTGATATGATATCTAAGATTTTTTAATATTAGATAAAAAATAAAAATAAAATAAGATCTAAAATAGATCCGAAGAACTGCAACCTGGCTCTAATACCCGTTGAACGAAAAACCTATTTTCCTGCCATAGGAATGTTCAGATCTGAATAAATCTGAAGAAATATTTTAAAAAAAAATTTCTAAAATTTTAATTAGATCTGAGACTTCTTAGATTTGATCATAGAGATCTAATATTAAAAGTTAAAAATAAAATTAAATCAGATTTAATTTTAAGTATCTGATTTGGTAATCTAATTATCCCACGATGATCCTATTGATTCCTAAGGTTCTGGAAGGAGCCACGCACGCACCTAGCCTCTATCAATATCTACTTGAGTAGGATATGAACATCTTCTTCTCATAAATCTCTTCTCTAAAAATTAGATCTGTATCTGATTTAAAAAACCTTCAAAATGACTTTTGAGGGCAGTCTATTCATCTCACGAACACCATTGCATAAATGCTGAATCTTGTGCCAAAAATCTTGATCCTTTAATTCAGATTTGTGCCTAACTTTTTAGGCATGTAGAACAGAGGGAGAGAGAGAATAGAGAGGTGTGGATATCAGAGGGAAGGCTCCTTTGGGTGTAGAAAAAATAAATTACTTTGAGGCAATTTCATGAGAAGAGTTCTTATACTAGACATAGCACCATAAAGAGTTTCTTTTTGACCAGAAACCTTATTAATTTGACCACTGAGACCCCTAGACCTGATCTTCATGAAGAACCCAAGATCTCATTTGGTTTTGATACCAAATATCTATCTAGAAGGTTGTGGCATGAAAGAATAAGGAAGAATCCATGTGCGTCTAGGACTCTTCCCTTAAGAGTTTAATCCAAATCAAACTCTATCAAAACCCAGTCAAGGCACCTCCAAAAATCACAAACTTTTGCATGCCCATATTACAACTCATGCCCTATCACATAACCAAAAATTAAAGTAGAATAATTTCTAGAGAAATTTTTAAAATTCTCTAATCATATAATCCTTAATTCTCTCAATTGGGTTAACTATTGACCCTAGTCCAATTGCACTAGGAATGAATTTTATTTTCATAATTAATCTGACCTGGACTTATTTTACATAGATAAAAATAAACTCATTCAAGATATAGAAATGAGTCAAATCAAATTTGATTAGGTTGTGATAAATCAGAAAGATTATGGAAGGAGAAAGTCGGCTCAATCGTGTGCTAGCACGATTATCTTGAACCTGCTTGGATCTAATCCAAATCAATCGAACGCGGTTAGCTCAATTGATGACATTCAGACCCAAACCCTTATTTGTGTGATCTAGTTAGGTTTAGTTTCATATGGTAATGAGACATGTCATGATCTCCATTGTCGACATCATCGAAATACCTTTCGATGACCAGAACTTTTTTAATTCATATAATTAGTATGATCGATCATCAAAATCATTCTAATTGCTTCCAAAATCCATCAGGACACCTAGCAGTATATGATGGCAATCCATCAAAACTAAAAGTGAATCTCTCAATGTAGCTACCTGTGTGATTGAGTTCTTCTATCTTGAGCCCCGACAGGATTAGGTTTAAGGTGAACTCATCAAACCTAATATCCGTCATATGAATTAATCATTCAATTCGAGTCCTATGTGAAACCTTTTATAGAAACTCTTTTTATCATCTTTGCTCTACCATGGCCATGAGCTTATGGACTTGATTCTCATGATCATCATAGGGCTACTCCTCATCTATCCGAGATAGATAGATCCCTTATTGGTGTAATCCAATTCCTACAATGAACATACTATAGCCAACATACACCTCAGGATTATGAATGGTTAGGAGATCGAGTTATGATGTAGTCAAACTACAACACCCTCAAGATGAATTATCGATGCACCTCAAGTCAAAGAATTAGATACACTACTGCAACATCGAGCCAGTCATTGATGAGAAGGTAGACTTCCTTATAATTACTCGAAATGGTCATACTTAGTGCCCTCGTTCTCTAACGAGTATCTATACTCTCACTTTGATGTCTTCACATCATAGACTCAAGACTCATCTACTCAAAGAAAGCGATCATACACCAACCTTCCGGATGAATCACCATCTTCGTCATGATCCTATGGTCGGGAGCAGTTTATGAGTTAATTATGAAAATTCATGTTTTAAATTTTCAACTCTTTGAAAATATAAATTATCATTACTATTAACTCAAAGGACGAATCACATACACTTTAAATACATACTGTGATAGAAAATAATTTTTTTATTAATTTATAGTCAAATTATAAAATTATACTTAGAAGTGTATTACAAGTGTTAGCCAATCTGGCTTTTAGGGCATACATCTAATACTAAAAGCTTAAAATCCTAATCTAAAATATTTTTGATTGATGGAACATTGAGTTGAGGATCAATATTTCTGGAAAGACTACTACATCCTATGTATGCTCGTTGGAAAGGATGATTGTGATGTGATCCATGGTGATTTTAAGGCTGCTCAAGAGCATGTACATGCCAGTGGAGGACTAATAACTCATTCAAAGGCCAAAAAGCTTCAAGAAGCCCTCACATTGCTCCTTAAAGAAGGTTCAGCCCGTTTGGAATGTCTAGAGAGCAAAGAAATGGAGTTAGAGCCCAAGTTGATCACCCTACTCATTTGCTTAGAAGGACAACCTGCATGGGCCCGATTGCATTCTTATTATTATTTTCAGTTTGGGCTTTTATATAATAAGGGCTTAATAGTCTAGTCCATTAGTAATTATTCATATTTTTGTGATCCATTAGGATTTACTAGCTGTATGCATCCTTTATAAAGGGGGTTAAGAGGCTCTAGCTGCCAGTTTTTGAAGAAATTAAAAGGTGCAGACTTGTTTTCCTCTAAATTCTTATCTAAACAACATCTCTTGTTTAGTGGCAAATTTGAGCAAGTTCTTATCACTCTTCCTTCTTTCTTTCTTAGAGTATGGTGAATCAAATTAGTTGTTCTTGTTTGTGATGAATTTCTTATCAAACAAGGGCTGCTGGAATCTCTTTATCCTTATTTTTCTTTTCTCTAGATTTCAAAATCCAACCATAAAAAAAAATCCTAATTTTTCTTTCCTTTGACCTGATTTGAAATAAAATATTATTTTAGGGCACATCATATTGGTATCAGAGCATAGGTTGAGTTGAGGGATATACATACATATATATTCTTTTCTTTTCCTGCCTAAATCCTTCAGATCCAAAAAAAAAATATGACAAATGTCAACCCTCCCAATGTTCCAAGAAGACTCTCTTTGGAACAAGCTCAAATCATGGTGATCCAACGAAAACAAGAGGAGATGATGGAGCAAATCAATCGTTTAACACAAGCAGTTGAAAGAATGGTTGTGCAGCCACCCACACTATGTATTCATTAGATGCACAGAGGGGATGATCATGAAGAAGATCTGAAAGATGGAGATGATCCTGGAGTGGACTATGTCATGGGTGAACAACCAAGGAGGCAATGGTGGATCTTGGAAATAGCATAAAATGAAGATTCCTCCATTCAAAGGAACCAGCTCACCTGAAGAGTATTTGGAATGGGTGCGATGGGTGAAAAAGGTATTTGAATGCTATGATTATATTGAAATTAAAAAATGCAAACTTGCTACCCTTGAATTTACAGATTATACTAATTTATGGTGGGAAAGCTTAAAAGCACAGCGCAGAAGAGATGGAGAAGAAGAGGTTAGGAGTTGGCGACTTATGAAAAGACTCATGCAAAAATGTTTTATTCTTGAATATTATAGGCAGAAATTGTATATCAAAATGCAGAGTCTTAGGCAAGGGGGGATGTGTGTTGAGGATTATGTGAAGGAATTTGAAGTGTTGATGATGAGATGTGAACTACAAGAGCCTCAAGAGCAAACTATTGTGATGTTCTTAGGGGGGCTGAATAAAGAAATTCTTGATGCAGTTGAATTACAGCCTTATGTATTTTTGGAAGATGTGATTAAGTTTAGTATTAAGATGGAAAGACAACATAAACGTGGTATGATCAAGTAAAGTGTATCACGATCTATTAGTAATAAGGTAGCAAATGCAACCTCCACATCCCCATGGGCTATTTTAAAATGGAGTGAACAACAGAAGGAATCAAGAGACTCTAGCAAGTAGCAAATGGATTCAACTAAAGAAAAGAAGAAAGTGGGAGATTCAAAGCCACCAAGGAGGAGCCAAGATATTAAGTGCTTTAAATGTCTTGGTCATGGGCACATTGCTTCAAAATGTCCAAATAAAAGAGTGATGACCATTTGGGAGTTGCAAAGAGAGATTGGAAGTGAAGATGAGGCTGCAACAGTAGAGGGGGAAGGTGAGTGTATGGAAGAAGATAATGTGGAATATGCTGATAAGGAAGAATTACTTGTAATTCGACAAGCCTTTAATTCACAAGCGAAGGAGGATGATGAGCAGTGAGAGAACATATTCCATACATGGTGCACCATTGATAATAGGGTGTGTGGTATCATTATAGATGGACGGAGTTGTACTAATGTTGCTTCCACTATATTTGTAAAAAAGTTGAACCTAGCAACAACAAAACATCCCCGACCATATAAATTGCAATGGTTGAATGATCGTGGAGAAGTACATGTTACAAAGCAGGTTTTAGTACCGTTCATAATTGGGAAGTCATACAAAGATGAGGTGATGTGTGATGTGGTTCCAATGAATGCAGACCACTTGCTTTTGGGAAGACCATGGCAGTATTATAGGAAAGCTGTGCATGATGGATTCAGAAACACTTATTCCTTTTCTAAAGATGGAAAAAGGATTGTTTTAGCATCCCTTAGTCCTCAACAAGTACTAAAAGATCAACTGACCATTGAGAAGGAAAAGAAGGAGAACTTGTTTGCAACCAAAGGAGTAGAGAAAGCTCTATCCAATTCCAGTCCCATTCTATTATTGATAGTGAAGGAAGCAATACCAAATAGATTAATTTCTTTCCCTCCTTAGATTAAGAAGCTTCTAGAAGAATTTGTTGATGTATTTGCTGAAGAGTTACCACAAGGGCTGCCACCAATTAGAGGCATTGAACACCAAATTGATCTCATGCCGGAAGCTGCCTTACCAAATAGACCAGCCTATAGGTCTAATCCAGAAGAGGGCAAGGAGTTGCAACGATAAGCAAATGAGTTGTTTGAAATGAGTATGTGAGGGAGTCAATGAGCCCTTGTTCAGTACCAGCATTATTAGTGCCAAAGAAAGATGGGACTATGAGAATGTGCGTGGATAGTTGAGCTATAAATAAAATAACAATAAAGTATCACTACCCTATCCCAAGGTTGGATGATGTGCTTGATGAATTGCATGGCTCTAAAGTATTTTCAAAGATAGATCTAAAGAGTGGGTACCATTAAATTCGAATGAAGGAGGGGGATGGATGGAAGACAGCTTTCAAAATAAAGCATGGATTGTACGAGTGGATGGTTATGCCATTTGGCCTGTCAAATGCACCGAGCACCTTTATGAGATTGATAAATCATGTCTTATGCAAGTTTATTGGCAGATTTGTTGTGGTTTACTTTGATGACATTCTAATTTATAGCAGGAGTCTTGACAAGCATGTGGAGCATCTCAGGGAGGTCATCGAAGTACTACGACAAGAGAGATTGTTTGGCAACCTCAAGAAGTGTCCATTCTGCCAAGATCGATCATTTTTCTTGGTTACGTGATTTCACAACATGGTCTTAAGGTTGATGAGGAAAAGATAAGGGCAATCAAGAAATGGCCCGTTCCTACTAGTATTTTTGAAGTAAGGAGTTTTCATGGATTAGCATCCTTTTATAGAAGATTTGTGAAGAATTTCAGTACTATTCTTGCTCCTTTAACTGAGTGTATCAAGAAGGGTGGTGAGTTTAGATGGAATGAGGCTACCCAAAAGAGTTTTGAGCTGATTAAGGAGAAATTATGTTCAGCTCCTATTTTAGCTCTTCCCAATTTTTTCAAAACCTTTGAGATAGATTGTGATGCTTCAGGAGTGGGAATTGGGACTGTTCTTATGCAAGATAGGCATCCTATTACCTATTTTAGTGAGAAGCTGAGTGGAGCAAGTCTGAATTACTCTATTTATGATAAAAAGTTTTATGCATTGATTACAGCTCTAGAGACTTGGCAGCACTATTAGTTATCCAAGGAGTTTGTCATTCACACAGATCATGAATCTTTGAAGCATTTGAAGGGACAGAACAAGCTGAACCAAAGACATGCTAAATGGGTGGAGTTTTTAGAGGCTTTTTCTTATGTCATTAAGTATAAGAAGGGAAATATAAATATAGTGGCTGATGCATTATCATGAAGGTATGCTCTGATTTCATTATTGAATGCAAAGTTGATGGGTTTTGAATTGATTAATGGTCAGTATGTGGATGATCCGAAACTTTGCTTGTATATATATGACTTGTGAGCAAAGGGTTGTTAATGATTTCTATAGACATGAGGGATACCTGCTCAAGACAAGTAGACTATGTATTCCAACTGGATCTATTAGAGAACTTTTGGTGAGGGAAGCACATGGCGGGGGCTTAGCTGGCCATTTTGGCAAGAAGAAGACTTTGGAGATGGTTAAAGAATAGTTCTATTGGCCAGGAATGATTAAGGATGTGCATCGAATAATAGAAAGGTGTGTGACCTACAAGAAGGCAAAGAGCAAGAAGACTGCCCACATGTTGTATATACCATTACCAATTTTGGATCAGCCATGGGTTGATGTAAGTATGGATTTTGTGCTTGGACTGCCTAGGACTCAAAAGGGAAAGGATTCTATTATGGTGGTTGTGGATAGGTTCTCAAAGATGTCACACTTTGTACCATTCAATAAAACTGATGATGCTTCTTATGTAGTAGATTTGTTCTTTCGAGAAATTGTAAGATTACATGGGATACCAAGGAGCATTGTATCTGATCAAGATGCTAAATTCTTCAGTTACTTTTGGAAGACTTTGTGGAAGAAGCTTGGTACGAGTCTACTCTTTAGCACAGCTTGCCATCCTCAAATCGATGGGCAAACTAAAGTGGTAAACCGCACAATTTCATCCTTGCTTAGAACTATTGTTAATAAAAATTTGAAGAATTGGGATAATTGCTTGGCTTTTGTTGAGTTTTCATATAATAGAAGTGTGCATAGTGCGACTAAATACTCTCCTTTTGAGGTGGTCTATGGATTTAATCCAATTACACCTCTTGATTTAGCACCACTTCCAACCAGCAAGAGAGAGTGTGTCTTGATGGGAAAAGGAAGGCTGAAATGATCAGAATTTTGCATGCGAGTGTGAAATAGCAGATAGAGAAGAAGAATGCAGCCTATGAAAAAGCAGAAAATAAAGGAAGGAAGCCAATTCATTTTGTTCCGAGTGACCTTGTGTGGGTTCATCTTCGAAAGGAGAGATTCCCAAGCAAAAGAAAGTCCAAGCTGATGCCTAGGGCAGATGGTCCATTCAAAGTATTAGAGAAGGTGAATGACAATGCTTACAAGATAGATCTGCCAGGGGAGTACAATGTTTCAGCCATCTTCAATGTGAAGGATTTATCACCTTATTTGGAGGATAGCGAGGGGCTAGATTTGAGGGCAAATCCTGCTCAACCCAAGGAAGATGATGTGATCCATGGTGATTTTGAGGCTGCTCAAGAATATGTACATGCCAATGGAGGACCAATAACTCGTTCAAAGGCCAAAAAGCTTCAAGAAGCCCTCGCATTGCTTCTTAAAGAAGGTTCAGCCCGTTTGGAATGTCTAGAGAGCAAAGAAATGGAGTTAGAGCCCAAGTTGATCACCCTACTCATTTGCTTAAAAGGACAACCTGCATGGGCCTGATTGCATTCTTATTATTATTTTTAGTTTGGGCTTTTATGTAATAAGGGTTTTTGTTTAAGCTATTTCTTTTGGTTCGGACTTTTATGTAATAAGAGCTTGATAGTCCAGCCCATTAGTAATTATTCATGTTTTTGTGACCCATTAGGGTTTACTAGCTGTATGCACCCTTTATAAAGGCGGTTAAGGGTTTACTAGCTGTATGCACCTAGATCCACTGCTGGCTAGATGTGGAATCCAATGGATCACATATAAAGTGAGTTGATTAAGGGTCTAATTGAATTAGATCATGTTTGCAAGTTGAACATGCTAGCACATATTGCAAACCCTAGCACCTACATTCGAATCGAATTCAAATTTGGTTTTGGGCTAATTAGATCTAATTTAAACTAAATCAAATTTGGTTTCTTAATTGGGTTGACCCTTGGCTTGTTGACCAGGGGATTGGACATTACAAACTAGCATCCCACATGCCAGAAATTATCTCTCTTGGCGCGTGGGGGTTTGATTTATGCGCATGGGTATTATTGGTGCATAGTTTGGTTGGTGCCTCTTCCTTTGTTCTTATCCAAATGTTTCAAGTAATTTATTTTTGGGTGTGAACTTTTGATTAAGAGGAGGCACAGAAGAGTCCTTCTATAGATGAATATCCTCATTAGTTTGTTGGAATTTGGATAAGAAAGGACTCCTTGTCGCCCTCTCCTTTTGTTGGAGCCACTTGGACCTAGAGTCCAAGTGGTTGTGGACTCTTTCTTCCCATGCCATATCTAAAGATGGCACCCACTTTGATGGCCACTGGATGACCATTTAATCAGATCTTATCCATTAAAAGTAAATGGCACCAATATTAAGCATCACCACACTTAAGAAATAATGTAAAAATAATTCCAAAGAGTCCTTCTATGCGAAGCATCTCTTGGAACTATTTCTGTATGTTTCCACATGTCATGATATTTATTGGTGCAGAAAATGCTGTAGATGCCAGATGTCATGGCTCCTCAAATTGAGGCTGGACCGGACACGGGTCAAGGTGCAAACCAGATCAGGTCGTTGGATGGGTTCAAGGTCTGACTACACTCTCTTCAGATTTGGATAACTTGGAGACCAAATCTGAGATCAAAGAGAGAGAAAGAGGGAGAGAAAGAGATCATCTAAGGATACTCTTATATCTATGAGAGATCGAGAGATCGGGAGAGCTTCTATTGTAAACTAGCGAGTGGTTATTTAATAAAAGTTCTCTTCCCCTTATTTCTTCTTCTTCTTCATGATGTTTCCTAGTGTCGTGTTCCACTGTGTTCTTATTATTGTTCAGCATGGCCTAAGTCATGGATTGGATGGGTGACAACGATGGTTGTCCCTATCGATGATTACGAGGTGGTCATCGGTATGTCTTTGTTAACCCAGCTACATGCCATGGTAAAGGCAGATTTAGATGTAGTGGTGGTCCTGAATTGGAGTGGACCTTACATGGTTCAAGGAAAGCGAGTTAGAGGGACTCCACAGCGAGTCCTATCGATAATGCAACTTGCTAAGGGACTGAGAAGGAGACTTCCAACATACATTACGTCCATTCAAGAGGAAGATCTGCTGGAGGGAGAAGAGATTTCAGCACCCATCGAGAGTGTTCTCACTGAATTCGGGGATGTGATGCCCTCCGAATTACCCAAGGGATTGCCGCCAAGAAGAGAAATTGATCATCAGATTGATTTGGTATAGGGAGCATATCCACCAGCTCAAACACCATATAGGATGACCCCACTTGAACTCCAGAAGCTATGGAGATAGCTAATGGAGTTGGTGGATAGCGGGTTCATCCGACCTTTGAAGAGTCCGTATGGAGCATCGATACTTTTTCAGAAGAAGCATGATGGTTCGTTGAGACTCTACATTGACTATAGGGCCCTCAACAAACTCATGATAAAGAACAAGTACCCCATTCCATGGATTGATGACTTGTTCGATCAACTTAATAAGGCACGATGGTTTTCCAAGTTGGATCTTCGCAATGGGTACTATCAAGTTTGCATGGCGGAGGAGGATATCGAGAGGACTACATATGTAATAAGGTATGGGAGCTTCGAGTACGTTGTCATGCCTTTCGGCCCCACCAATGCTCCAACAATCTTCTATGCTTTGATGCAACGTATACTCCATGACTTTATCGATAAATTCATGGTAGTATACTTGGATGATATTGTTGTCTATAGCTGAACATTAGACGAGCATGTGGTGTACTTGAGGCAAGTCTTCTCCACCCTACATCAACACCAGCTCTTTGTGAAGAGGGAGAAGTGCATGTTTACATAGTGGAGGGTGCCGTACCTTGGGCACATCATTGGAGATGGAAAGCTCATGATGGATCCCTCGAAGATTTGAGCCATAGCCAAGTGGAAGGTACCTACATGTGTTACATACTTACGCTCTTTTCTTGGTTTGGCAAATTATTATAGGAGGTTCATCACTGGATATTCGAAGTTATGCACCCCATTGACGAATTTATTGAAGAAGGGTCGATAATGGCAGTGATCGGATCAATGTCTGGAGGTGTTCGATCATCTCAAGCAGGTGGTCACAAAGGAGCCGGTCCTCATGCTACTAGACTTCTCGATTTCTTTTGAAGTTCATACTGATGCATCAGATTTTGCCATTGGAGAGGTGCTAATATAGGAAAGACACCCAGTGATCAGATCACGGTGTGCTGCATTATGCTGGCTGCTATGAGTGACGAGTTCAGTCATAGATTTGAGATGGCTCAATCAAAGGACATGCTTCAAGTGTTGGAGGATTCCTTCAGTGTGATGTGGAACGGTGCCTCTGTCACTAATCATGTATTGTACATGATCGAGCTGATAGAGTGATTGAGCAAGCTCGGCTTTTTCTTGCATAAATAGCTTGGGAGGGATGCAATATTGAACTCATTGCCCAAGTCTTTTCTTCCATTCCTTACTCATTTTAGAGTGACAAAGCTTGAAGTAGACTACCATGGGTTACTAGGGTTGCTTCAGAACTTTGAGAAGGATCACCAACTCCATAAGAAGTCGGTGAACATAGTGGGAGGTTCATCTTCTGGTTCTTGACTATTTAGGAAAGAAAATAAGAACAAGAAGAAGAAAGCTAAGAAGGTGCAAGTTTAGGTTGGGACATCTATGTAGGGTCAGACCAGGAAGATCAAGCTTGATAAGAGTCTAGTTGAATGCTTCTTTTGCAAGAAGCAGGATACTGAAAGAGAAACTATCCTCAGTACATTGCCTCTCTAGATCCGAATAGGTAGAGAAAGAAGCAAGTGGTTGCCGGGCAAGGTATTTATATGATAACTCCTTGCAATTTCTCTATTTATGATATTACTAATGGGGTATTGGATATCAGTAATCCTCACCATATTTGCAATTCATTGTAGGGGTTGCAGGTCAATAGAAGATTTTAGCAAGGTGAAAGATTTCTGAACATTGGAGATGGAAGACCAATTTTAGTTTAGCTTTAGAAATTTTGAAACTTGTATTTGAGTCCTATACCATTGTTCTTAGTGATTGTCATTCTGTCCTAGTTTCTTTTTGAATATTATTTTTATAGGTCTTCTGGTCAAAAATGATTATGAAATATCAATAAAGAAATAAGTTTGTAATATCATTATGAATGATGTTACTATTTTCTGTGGACATTTAAACAATGGTGTGTAAATGCTATCACAACCTGTTAACATAGTCTATTCAACTGGCAAGCATCCTAGATTAGATAGTATGTCAGATATCTATTTATGGCATTGTAGGCCAGGTCATATAAATAAGAACAAGATAAATATGTTGACTCAAGAGGGAATCCTCAAAGTTAGTGATAGTGAATCACTTCCAACCTATGAGTCATGTCTTCTTGGTAAAATGACCAAGTCATCTTTTACTGGAAAAGGTGAAAGAGCCACTAAGCTTTTAGATCTAGTACATACTGATGTATGTGGACCAATAAGCATAAGTAACAGAGGTAAATATTTCTATTTCATTACTTTCATAGATGATCTATCTAGATATGGATATGTCTATCTGATGAAATACAAGTCAGATTCATTTGAAATATTCAAACGATTACGAAGTGAAGTAGAAAAATAAACTAGGAAGAGTATCAAAACTCTTCGGTCTGATCGAGGAAGGGAATATCTTTCCAATGAGTTTCTCAGATATCTAAGAGAGATGGAATTCTCTCCCAATGGACTCCTTTAGGAGCACCACAATATAATGGTGTGTCTGAAAGGATAAATCGAACTCTGTTAGACATGGTCTAATCCATGATGGGTTTTGCCAGCTTGGCGATATCCTTCTGAGGATATGCACTTGAATCAGCTTATTATCTATTTAATAGGATTTCAAGTAAGTCTGTAGTTAAGATTCCATATGAGATATGGACAGGACGTAAGCCAGCACTTTCACATCTTAGGGTTTGAGGGTGCCCGGCTTATATTAAATGGTTAGTTATAGATAAATTTGGAACTAGGTCTGACAAGTGCACATTTATAGGATACCCAAAAGAGACCAAAGGATACTATTTCTACCATGCTGATGAACAAAAGATGTTCGTCAACCTTAAGGCAACCTTTTTGGAAAAGGTGTTCCTTGGTGAAGGAGCTGTTGCCTCTAAGATTGAACATGATGATGTTCAACAAGTAGAAATCAACACCTATAGCTGAACTTGAGTCATATTTGATTAGATCATATTTAGAGCCTAGTATACCTATACCATTAAGGAGATCCAATAGAGTACCGCATCATCCGGACAGATACTATAGTTTCTTGATCTAGGATAGTGATCCCATCGAACTTGATGAGAACGATGAGGATCCCATCACTTATATGGATGCTATGTAGAGATCCGATTCTGAGAAATGACTTGAGATGATGAAATCCAAAATGAAGTCCATGAAGAGGTCAACGATGTGGGGACATTGGTTGACCCACCCGAAGAGGTTAAACCCATTGGGTGTAAATGGGTCTTCAAAAAAAAAAGAGGCACAGATGAAAAGGTAGAGACCTATAAAGCCCATTTGGTTGCCAAGGGGTATCATCAACATTATGGTATTGACTATGATGAGACGTTCTCTCCTATGGCAATGCTCAAATCCATTCAGATAATGCTTGCGATAGCTATCCATCTAGACTATGAGATCTGGCAGATGAATGTGAAGATAGCTTTTCTAAATGGAGAGCTAACCAAAGAGGTATATATGATACAACCTGAGGGGTTCACATCCATAGATGAGTCCAAGATGTGCAAGCTTCAGAGATACATTTACGGATTGAAGCAGGCATCTCAGAGTTGGAACATGCATTTTGATAAGGTGATCAAAACATATGGCTTCGTTAAAAATGGAGAAGAGTCCTATATTTACAAATGGGCAAATGATCTAACAGTGATATTTCTTATCTTGTACGTGGATGATATTCTCTTAATCGAAAATGACATCCCTACACTAGAGGAAATAAAAGTCTGATTGTCATCACAGTTCTCTATGAAGGACTTGAGTGAAGCATTCTACATCCTAAGGATGAAGATCTATAGGGATAGATCTAAAAAGATGCTTGGGTTATCCCAGTCCACGTACATATATACTGTGCTGAAGAGGTTCAGCATGGAGAATTGCAAAAAGGGCTATCTCCCGATAGGCCATAAAATTTCTCTATCTAAGAAGGATTATCCGACAACTCCTGAAGAGAGAGAGTATAAGTCCCATAAGCTTTGATAGTGGGATCTATCATGTATGCCATGACATGTACGAGATCAGACGTGGCATATTCACTAGGAGTAGAGACTACATACCAGTCTAATCTTGGAGAAAACCATTGAAAAGTGGTTAAAACCATCCTTAAGTATTTGAGAAATACGAAGGATCAATAGTTGGTTTATGGCGAGTCAGATCTGAAACTTATGAAATTTACAGACTCCAGCTTTCAATCTGACCATGATGATAGCAAAAGCGTGTCGGGATATATCTTTACTCTAAATGGTGGAGCTATCTACTGAAAGAGTTTCAAGCAGCATACTGTGGCAGACTCTGTTTGCAAAGCAAAGTACATCATAGCATTAGATGCCCCAAAGGAAGCTATGTAGCTGAGGAAGTTTATCATCGAGCTCGAAATAGCACCCTCCCTAGATGGTTCGATCCTGCTCTACTATGACAGCACTGGTGCTATAGCTCAAGCGAAGGAACCAATGGCACACCAGCAGATGAAGCACATCTTGTGCCACTTCCACCTAGTCCAGGAGATCATGGATCAAGGTGATGTCGACCTTCAAAAGATTGATGAAAAGAAAAACCTAGCCGACCCCTTCACTTAAGCCCTGGCGATAAAGGAGTTCGATAACCACAAGTCGAAGATGAATAATAGATACTATGCCGGGTGGCTTTAGGATAAGTGGAAGTTGTTAGAAAATGTGTTTCAAAGTCAATCGTTAGCCAGTTGATGGTTGAGCTACATTATATCTACAATTGATTCATTAATAAATAAAATATATTTTTGGCATTTTTCATCATAAAGTATTTATCTTCTAACAAACTTCATTATTGTGACGAAGTCCTTAGGACTATTTACCTTCAATAAAGATAGAATTTATCGATTAGTCCTTAAATTTATTCATGACCAAATGATAGACTGTTAATTAGGACGACAGCATCTATCGAGCATAGATCACTGTATGCCATATAGGTTGGTTGTCCTCTTAATCAGAGTATGTGGAGATATTGGTATGGCATACAGATGAGATGTATGGGTACATCATCATTGAACTTAACCAACTCTAGAGCATTTTGCTATTGAGAATATCTCTAATGTGATATAGGTATAACTGTCTCTTAGACCTAAGATCACCTCAGTGACTTGCAAGCAACTCACTGTGCTTTGGTGCTGAACTAACTAAATTTTTAATTCAATAATAGAAGGCTTCTGGGCACAGTCAAGTACTTACAAAGTCAGAGTATGATCAAGATGGAATTGACCACTCCAAGAGTTGGAAAAAAATGTATCACTATATTTTAATTTAATAAAACCTTGGCCAGGATAATCCATTAGATGGATTTGATATTTTGAAATAGAATGTGGACAACCTTATCAAAGTTGACATTTGAACTCTGAGGTGTCCTACGAGCATTTTGGTCAAGAGGATGAATTATAAGAAAACTATATCCGCATGGGTTCTAAGGATGTTGTTCTACATATTTGACCTATTCGACGGTCGGGTATCATTGCTAGATGGTTACTTCGATTGATACAAAAATTTATTCTTGTGCTATCGGCTTAGCTTCGGACCTATGAGGTCACATACATTAGAGCTAATGATCTGATCAGATAATTGATCAATGATTAAAAATTGTTCAAGGGTTAAACGATCAATACGATTGGTGTTTAACCTAGTGAAGTATTGCAGGAGGATCGATTAGCAATTAGATTGCTAATTGGCTTAATTTGATTAAGCTAGAGGATGAAGATTAAGTTTAATTAAATATAATTTAATTAGATTTGATTTGTGCTTAATTGAATCAAGTTCAATTAGTTTATTAGATAAGCCAAGTGCAACGAAGAACTAGTCCTAGTTTAACTAGGATTTGGGTCAACTCAATTTTCTAATTTAATTAAAAAGTTAAATTAAAATTAAATCTAATCTAATCTAATTTAATTAAGTTTTTAATTGGGTTTGATCCTAATTTAATTGGATTGATTTACTTCTAGTCTGATTTGGTTTAAGAAATCATATATGACCAAGTTAAAATAGGAATCCTAGTATGACTGGGATTCCCTATCCTTGCGCCACCTTAGTCCCAACGCCCACCCTTCACACCTTCTTTGATTTTGCATGAATTATCCATGCCCAAGAGAATTCCACCATGTCCAAAAGTCCTCCTCTTTCTTTCTTCCATGGTAAATTAAGTCTGGACCAAGTCAAAGTAGGAATTGGTTTTGATTTCAAATTCTATGAGAAAGAATTTTAGGAAACCAAAACTCTTCCTATAGTGCACCGATTCCATCCAGATATTTTTCTAGAATTTTTATGACTTTTAGAGGGATTTTTATATGACAAAATCTGATGGTCCATAGTAGAAAATAAGGAGGGGGTGCCCAAGAGTTGGGTGCCCCAAATCATGCATTAATTGGACCTTCCTTACTAGATATTTGACATAGAGAAGGAGTGGTCCATATCTCTCTATTTAAAATGAATTTTGGGCTGATTATTTTATGGATTCTAGATATTTGAGAGAGATCTTAGTTGTGGGAAAACTAGGAAAAAATTTATCTAGAGTGTAGGAATTTTGAAGATACCAATCAAGGTGTCTGGGTGAGAGAATAAAGAAGAAGGAGGTCTTTTCCTAGGGTTTTGTTCTACACCTCTTCCTCCATTATTTGTGAGCTTTTGAGAGGAGTCCCAGCACTACATATCATCTTCCTCGACTTTTAAAAATTTGAGAGTCCATGTTTTGAAGAAGAAAGATCTAGATCAATCGTCAAAGAAGGATCAGTGCAGTTCTAGCAAACTATGCTATTTTTGGATACTGGACTTCTGATCAGCATTCGTGGGCTCGTGTGGACATCTCTTAGAGGCCGAACATGTGTGCAGCTTGCAACATCATCCTCAAGCCTAGATCAGCAAGTTAAAATATCTAACTTGCACAAGTAATAAAGATCAAATCTTTAGTTACTTATATGATTCTGATCTAGTGTAAATCTATGTTGATATGATCAACACTTCTTCTTTCTTTATGTTTTTAATTTTTGATTTAATGTCATGCAATAATTATGTAATAGAATCTTAGATCTAGAGATTTTCTATTTTTAAAAATAAATATTAATTTATTTAAGTCTTTTGCTGCTTGATCTTGAAAAAGTTTTAAGATTTAGCCCTGAAACCCTAGATCTGGTTCCTTCAAAAGGAGCACGACTAGAGGGAGCACGGCTAGAAGGAGTTCAGATTGGAAGGAGCATGACTTAAAGGAGCATGGCTGGAAGAAGCTCGACTGGAAGGAGCCCATTGTTTGCAATAGGAGAATTTGACTATCCCTAAAATCTGCTATTCATCAGGGTCGAATAGGTTGGGACCTTGATATCAAAGATCTTGTTATTCATCCTGGGTCAAGAAGCAAAGTTAATAAAATGGTATTTCTCTTTGTTATCCAAGTTCGTCCTATCAGACTTTAGCATACTTTTGTCAAGTTCTACAATATGGAATTATTGCTGAGAAGATCAGCAATTTTTTACAGAATGGAGGTCGACTACCAAGAACTTCGACGGTGGTTATTTTACCCCCAATACTTGTCCCTCTACTCCCGAGTTTGAATTTTGAATGAAGAGAGTACAAAACTTACAGCGGTCGAAGTTCTTTGCCACTTTTTCACTCTTTAGAGAGGAAAAAATCTTGGCTTTTTCCCCTCTAGTGTCAAAGCTTTTAATGGATGAATGATCCGAAAAGACACATTTCTTCGAATACTTATCCAGCATGGAGCTCTATGTACGGTGCAATTATTGCTCTATAAGGCATCAGGGGTGAGCATGATGGATGGAACATGTGGTAGATTGGGACTAGCAGAGAATGGTCAGCAATCATAACTACTTCTAGCTTCTCCTTACTATTTAAACCCTTTCTCCTTTTCCGACCTCTCATTTTTGTCTGAGCTTTCTTTCTTCTTCCTTCGCTCCCTGCTTCTCTGCATACCTTGTTCTTCCTCTACTATGATTTTCTGGCCATTGACATCCTTCTCGACCATCTTTCACCTTTCTGATCATTCTCCTGAGTTCTTTATTCGAAATAGGTTAGTTCCTCATCTGCTTTCTCTTGGTTCTTTATTTTTCACCTACTTTTTAGGTTTCTTTGGCCCCTCCGGCAGGTTTCATTATTCTTCCTCTTCAAGATTTCACTATCCTTTTTTCTAGATTTTTCAAAGATATTTTAGATTTGTTTTGATCCAAATATCTTTGAAGGAATCTTGGTCTACCGGTTCTAGGAGCCCAACCAATCTAAATTTTCAAAATCCTGACTCTAAGGTAGAAGCCGAGCTTAGGATAGTACCTCATCTAGTTTTCATGCCTAAAACCTTCCCTTGTTCTCTGTGCTCTAAAAACCTTTCTCTAATAAGGATCCAGTATGGGGTGTCTTTGGAGTACAAATTAGAGCTTCCAGGCTAAGTGACCAAGCTTGCGCTCCTCCCTGGGTCGTTTCTATTTGTACACTAAAGCTCTTCATGCTAGACTTCATCTCTCAATTTCTTCTTTAGTTATAGCTCTTTTTCAATTTCTAGATATTTTTCTGGCTTTCATGGTTCCAATTTTTTTTAGATTCATCATAGATTTTCTTTTTCTTTGCATCTCGGCTGAAGTTTGTCCAACCATTTTCTTGTTTCGTAACTATTATACCTTCAAACACCATCCTACCACCAAGGATTGGTGGTCCATGTCCCTCCAATTTGGCAAGAAAGGATTGCTTAAAGGCCCCCCTTCTTCCATTCATCACTGGAAGGAAAAATTTTTCTTTATGTCATGCCGATCTCTTAGGACTTCCTTCCTAGAGGCAGCTGAGGGGTTTGGTTCGCCGAGTTCCTAGTCTGAAGAAAGATGACCTTGATTCTGTCAGCAAACTTAAGAATTACTAAGCTTTTCTTCTGTCCGAACTCATAAAAGACCACACTCTATTCAATCTAGGCCTGAGCCCCTTCAGTCTAGTAGGTATATTTCTTATTTTCATAAGTTACTTTCTTATCCTTCCTACTAATTATGATTCATCGCTTATTGTAGAAATGGATGCGGGTGAACTCTAGCAGCTCTCCAAGAGGCTCCAAGCCCATAAAAGAAAGGGCACTATGGCTGGCGAGCCTTCCAAAAGAGCAAAGATCGATGCCCCAAGCTCTGCTGCACTTGCTGGTGCTGCTAATGACCCCAAAATTATCACTACTATCGAGGTTGTTGTTGTCACCGAGGTTGTAGCACCTCTAACATCCTCAAACCCTCCTGCCGAAGTCCAAACTTCAGAGCCTCCAACTAAGAAAGAAAAGGGGGTGGAAAAGGAGAAGACAAAGATGGCCTCTAGGAAGGTCAAGTGCAAAACTCATCCTAGTGAGTCTAATGGTTCTGACGAGGATCTAGGAGAAAACCCCTTCCACAATCGAAAAGTTATCAAGGATTTAATCAACGGGTGCACCTTGGTTGAGGTTGTGGACAAAATTGTCGATGCTGACTATGAGCAACACACTTAGGACTCTCTTGGGTCTTTTCTTGAGGTAACCACCTTGTCTCTCTCTTTTGATTTGAAGGAAAAACTATTTTTTCCTACCATAAGATCATTAAGATCTAATTAGATCTAAAGGGATATTTCAAAAATTTTTTCTACTAATCCTAATCAGATCTAAGACATCTTGGATCTGATTCTAAAGATCTGATATTAAAATAAAAATAAAAATTAAATTAGATTTAATTTTTGTACCTTGTTTGGATAATCTTATTACCCTATCGATGATCTAGATATTCCTGAGGTTCTAGATCTTAGCCATGCAAGCGTCGGGCCTCTACCAGTATCCACTTGAGCTGGATCTAAAAGTCTTCTCCTTCCAAACCATGACTCTAGAGATCAGATCTAGATTTGATCTGAAGAACCTTCAAAGAAGTCATCGAAGGTAGTATAATCGTTTATTAAGCGAGGGCTATCTTCTTCCTCGTGTATGCGCCAAGTCTCCTTGATTTCCCTTGCTGGAACCACCCAACACCTTGGACGTGGAGAGGGGAGAGAGAGGATCAGAGGGAGGCATGGAAGAGAGGAGGGGAATCCTTGCGGCATGGTGAATAGGTGTATTATTATAACCCTAGGCGTAGACAGGGTTTAAATAGACCATGTTGTGCCATGCAGTGCCACAAAAGTCCAACCAACCGTATTGCTTGGATTAATCAAATCTAAATCTAATTGGTAGAACGATGTCATCCGATCCAATCAGATGAGAGACCCCATTAATCCTTCAAAAGTGGTACCAAGTATAGATAGGCCCAAACACTTTGGTGCCTAAGACTTTGAAGCCATCAAGCAACCCAGAGTCCCATCTATATGGGACTCCTCTTCTCATTATGTGCACATGCCAACTAGGAGAGTGCGCACACTTTTGTACATGGAGATCAAGGAGACATGTACCCTAAGGAGATGTCCAAAGGGGCGCACACCCTTGCCTCTTTCTTTCCTGTATTGAGACATCTTATGTCTCGGCAATGACAGGAAATGGCAGGTGGCGATAGGATTTAGCAGGTATTATCTTATTTCCATCTAATAGATTAAGATAATCCTTTTCTAATCTGGATAAGCTCCAATCAGTCAAAGACAAACCCATACAGGATTTTTTGATGAGCCCAAACCAATTTGGCTCAGCTGGGATGAACTAGAAAGACTACAGAAGAAGAAAGTTAGGCTCAATCGTGCGCTAGCAAGATTTTTTTGAACCTAATTGGATCTAATCCAAATCAATCAAACTGGGTTAGCCTAATTGATGACATCCAGATCCAAATCCTTATTTGTGTGATTCAATTAGATTCAATTTCATATGATAATGGGATATGTTATGATCTCTATGATCGACATCATTAGAACACCTTTCGATGGATCAGAACTTTTTTGATTCACACAATTAGAATGATCGATCATCAGGATCATTCTAATTGCTCCCAAAATCTACTAATGACACCTAGTAGTATATGATGGCAATCCATCAGAATCAAAAGCGAACCTCTTGGTGCAACTACCTATGTGATTGGATTTTTCTATCTTGAGCTCCGATAGGATTAGGGCTAAGGTGAACTCGTCAAACCCAATATCCGTCATATAAATTAATCATTCGATTCAAGTCCGATGTAAAATCCTAATAGAAACTCTTTCTATCATCTTCACATTACCATGGCCATGGGCTTATGGGCTCAATCTTATGATCATCATAGGGCTACTCATCTACCGAGATAGATAGATCTCTTATTGGTGCAATCCAATTCCTACAATGAACATGCTATAGCCAACATACACCTCAAGATTCCAAATGGTTAGGAGATCGAGTTATGGTGTAGCCAAACTATAACACCCTCAAGGTGAACTGTCGATGCTCCTCAAGTCAATGAACCAGACACACCACTACAGCATCGAGCCAGTCATCAACTAGAAGGTAGACTCCCTTATGATTGCTCGAGGTGGTCACGCTCAGTGCCCTCATTCTCTAATGAGTACCTATACTTTCGCTTCGATATCTCCACACCGTAGACTCAAGACTCATCTACCTTAGGTAAACGATCATACACCAACCTTCCAAATCAATCACCATCCTCGTAACGATCCTATGGTTAGAAGCAGTTTATGAGTTAATTATGAAAATTCATGCATTAAATTTTCAACTCTGAAAAATATGAATTATCATTACCATTAACTCAAAGGATGTATCACAGACACTTTAAATACACACTATGATAGAAAATAATTTTTTTATTAATTTATAGTAAAAATTATAAAATTATCCTTAGAAGTGTATTACAAGTGTTTAGCCAATCTGGCTTCTAGGATACACATCTAATAAACTCCCACTTGACCTAAAGCCAATTGGCTACAAATCTAAGTCCCATCTTTTCAAGGTGGGCTTCAATCTTCTATTGTCCTAATGGCTTCATTAGTGGATCAATCGCATTATCTGCAATGTCGACTCTCTTGAACTTGATGTATCCTTTCTGGAGGTAATCATGAATTAGATGGAATTACCACTCGATGTGCTTGGACTTTTGGTGAGACATTGGCTTCTTAGCTAAGGCTATGGTGCCATTGTTGTCGCAGTACAGAGAGATGGCATTTGATGGCATCACTCTGAGCTCTACGACAAACTTCTTATACCAAAATGCCTCCTTCACAGCTTTCGATGTGGCAATATGTTCTGCTTCCATGGTGGTGTCTACTATCACCGTTTGCTTGGAACTCTTTCAGCTAACAGCACCATCATTGCATATAAACAGACTTTCAGATATCGACTTTCGATCATCTATGTCAAACATAAAATCCGAGTCTGTATATCCTTAGACCTGGAGTTCTTCATTACCAAAGACTAGAAATATATCTTTAGTCCTTCTCAAGTACTTTAGGATACATTTTATAGAAGTCCAGTGCTCTTCACCTGGATTCGATTGATACTATTCTCATGATACTCGCAGCATGGGTAATATCATATCACGCACTTAGCATGGCATATATGAGGCTCCCTTTTGCTGAAGCATAAGGGATCTTGCTCATGCATTCAATCTCCTCAAGCATGCTAGGGCACATCTTCTTGGAGAGATGAATGCCATGTCTAAAGGGTACTAGACCCCTTTTGGAGTTTTTCATACTAAATCTCTTTAGCACCTCCTCTATGTACATCTTCTGTGAAAGTCTTAGCAACCTATTTGGTCTATCTCTATAGACCTTAATTCCTAGAATAAAAGATGCTTCTCCTAGGTCTTTCAAAGAGAACTCTTTAGACAACCATATTTTGACCATGGTCAATATGGAAATATCATTTTCAATTAAGAGGATGTCATCCACATACTATATAAGAAAGACAACAGCACTCCCACTGATCTTTTTGAAAATATATGGCTCCACCTCATTTTTGATGAAACCAAATAATTTGATCACATCATTGAAATGAGCATTCCATCTTCGAGATGCTTGCTTAAGTCTCTATATGGACCTTTGCATCTTGCATACCTTGTGATCATCACTGGATGTGAAACCAAGCGGCTATTCCATATAAATATCTTTCTCAAGATATCCATTTAAGAATGACATTTTCACGATCATTTGCCATATTTCATAATCAAAATAGACTGCAACAACAAGCAATGTGTGGATGGATTTAAGCATGGCTACAGACGAAAAGGTTTTCTGATAGTCAATGCCTTCGTGCTGACTATATTCTTTTACTATGAGCCTTACTTTGAATGTCTCTACATTTTCATCTACAACTATCTTTCTCTTAAAGATCAATTTACACTCAATAGATACTATACCTTTAGATGGATCTATCAAGGTCTAGACTTGATTCGAGCGTATTAAGTCAATCTCTGACTTCATTACCTCTAACCATTTCTTGAAGTCGATATCTAATATCGCCACATCATAGGTTTTGGGATCATCACCATGCACTCTATTTTTTATAAGAAATATTTTCTCAACATCCTCAGTACTTAAGTACCTTTCAGGAGGAGAAAAAATTCTAGTTGATTTTTGAGGTGGAGGAGATAGTATTAGGACTGGCTCAATCTGATTAGATTCCATAGATTTCTTAGCTCGTTGCTATTCAGAGACCTTCTCCTCTAGCCTGATCTATCTCTCGATGCCATCATCTTGAATAAATTATTTTTTAAGAAAAATAGGATGTCAACTCATAATCACATTACGATCTTCTGGAAGATAAAAATAATATTCCAACAACTCTTTAGGATATCCAATAAATCGAGCTCTAAAGGATCTTGATTCTAACTTATCAGCCTGCTGTCTCTCGACATGAGCCGGATAATCCTAAATTTTAAGGTGACTCAGACTTGCTTTTTTACCATGCCATATCTCATACAGTGTGGTAGAAATAGTTTTAGAAGAAACCCTATTCAATAAATATATTGCGGTCATAAGACTATATCCCCGAAAAAAATCAGGAAGGTTCGTGAAGCTCATCATAGATTGCACCATATCTAATAGGATTCGATTTTTCTATTCTAAAATCTTGTTGAGTTGAGGTATTCCAAGTGAAGTCCATTATGAAACTATGCCATTATCTTCGAGATAGTTTAGGAATTTTTGACTAAGGTATTCACCTCGTTGATCTGATCAAATAATCTTAATGAATTTTTTTATTTATTTTTCTACTTTAAGTCTGAATTTTTTGAACTTTTCAAAGGCTTCAGACTTATGTTGCATCAAATACACACATCCATACTGAGATAAATCATCAATAAAGATGATGAAGTAGATATAATTGCCTCTGATCGGCACATCAAATGGGTAGCACACATCTATGTGTACTAGGGCAACTAGGTATGTGGCTCTTTCCCCATATCCTATAAAAGGAAGCTTGGTCATTTTGCCATGAAGGCATGATTCACAAATCGGATATGACTCGAAAGTCAATAGACTCACTAGCCTGGATTTCTCTAATTTATTAACCCTATCTTCCACTATATAACCTAGCCTAAGGTGCCAAAGATACATATCATTTAGACTATCCCTAAGTTGCTTTGATCCTATGGCATTCACATTTTGCTCAATATTAAAAATAGAAATATCAATATGTAACTGATAGAGACCATTTATAAGAAAATCACTTGCAATTTTATTTCTTTCAAAAGGAATATTGCAATGGTTCTTAAGAAAACTAATTACATAGCCTTCCTGTGCTAAACATGAAACAGAAATCAAATTCCTACTTACTATAGGCACATCAAAGTAGTCCCTAAGTACTAAATCTAATCATGATGATAGTCGAAGAGGGTAGGTTCCCACGATCACAGTAGCAATTCTTGCTTCATTTTCAAAGCGCAGGATCATCTCACCATCCCTCAGCCTTCTACTCTCCTCAAGATCCTGCATAGAAGTGCATAAGTGAGCACTCGAACCAGAGTCAAGCACCCAACTAGATGCAAAAGAAATCATAAGTTTAGATTCTATAATGAGCATACCTCCAGAAGGACTTGCCTCCTTCTTGTTCTTCAGGCTGGCCAGGTATAAAGGGCAGTTTCGCTTCTAATGATCGTTGGTGTTGCAATGAAAATATTTTTCTTTGTCTGTGGCCTTCTTCTTCTGCTCTCCCTTCTTCTTCTTTCCTCCATCTGTCTTCTGCTTCTTCGTAGACTTCTTCTTCTTTCTAAAAGACTTTTTCTTAGAAGAAGTCCACTCTACAGCAAGCATTGAGTCCTTTGAACCTTTCAAAGAGAGCTCAACAATAACCAGCATGTTCATCAATTCGACTAGAGTACATTACAGCTTATGCATATGGAAGTTCATAATGAACTGCCCATATGCATCAGTTAAGGACTACAAGATCACATCAATTTTCAAGTCCCTGTCTAGCTTGACACTGAGCTTCTCAAGCTCTTCTAAGTCTTTGATTATCATCAGATAATGATCTTGGACCAACTGCCCATCATGCATTTGAGCCTTGAAAAGTCTCCTTGTGACTTGATACTTAGCTGCGTGACTCTTCTTATTAAACAACTCATGTAGGTGAGCCAACATTTGATGAGCAGTCTTGATGTCCTTAAGTTGGCACTGAAGCTCATCAGACATTGAGCCCAACATGTAGTACCTAGCTTTATTGTCTTCATCTATCCACTTTTTTAGAGATGCTCTCTATTCAGTAGATGGATGGGCTGGTACGGTGAGGGGTTCCTGATCCAATACATGAGCCAACTTTTTGGAACCCAAAATAATTTTGTAGTTCTAGAGCTAGTCCTTGTAATTGGATCCGATAAGTCTATGGGTGTTCAGGATATGGGCTAGTGGATTGGATGCAGATATTTTTTTGTAGAGAGTCAGAGTTTCTAGTTAGATTTTATAATTAGACTTAATCAATTTATTTAAAAGTTTTATTTTTAAATAAATTAGGCTCTCACTATTTTCTCGGATCCCTATACTCTCTTTGTAGAGATACAAAAATTTTCATGATCAATTGATTTCTAATGGATGGTGTGGTCCCATCAACTGGCTCAGCACCTCACCTAATAGTTATTGATGATGGATCAATCGATGAGTGGACAACTCTTGTCCAATGATTCTCTAATCATGGTGCATCCAAACCTGATCTCTAATTCATGAAGCTCACCTTGTTCAAAATATTGCTCCACTCCTTAGTTAAGTGAGACCCATCATTCGCATAAATTGAATTTCTGATTAGGTTCCTCACCATATCCAGAATATTGAGCCCAATCCAACCTCCAACCCATAGAATTCAATGCCTAATAGACATGGTTGCATCTTTTTGGTGCAACTGAACCACTATATCCAATCGAGAATAATCAACCCTGAAAAAGGTCTACACATCTACAATGGTGGAAGACTTATGACTTAATATTTTTTTAAGAAGATTTGATTTAGATCTCTTTAAACTTGACTTAACTTAGTCATAATAATTATGACTAACCTAGTGGCATGGATTAGCTCGAATTGTTAGCCACCTCAAATCAGAACTAGGTCAATATAAATGGCTAGGTGAGCGAGACTAGTGGAAGGGATATGTCATTAACTCGATAAGAATGCATTTAGGTCGAGTAGCTCTCAATTAAAAATCAGTCGATCGTATCTGCCAGACTTACCTTGACACCAAATTATCGAATCAAAATCAATAGGTTAGCTTACAATCCAAGCTCGAATCATAGAGCCAAATTAGGTCTTGACTTGGTCAACCATATATTATTGAGTGGACCTTGATCTAGACTTAATCCTATTGGGCTGGTCAATTCGAAGCACTCTTGATCCCACCTAACCAACTCTTGATTCGATTTGATCAACCACTAGACCTAATTGAGCTACCTAAGCTCAAATCCAAATTTATGAAGATGTCTTAGATCCAAAAATTTATAATTTTAGATCTAATTTATTTCATAATCTTAATTCTTAATTAAGTTTAGGATTCAAAAATAGAAACATGCAAAAAATCTTAGGATTTTAGGATCTAGAATTTTGCAGAAAAGTAAGTTTTTAATTTTTGATTAAGGACAAACGCACAGCACCCCTACACACCTTAAGAGGACCTCATTGAATGGAAAGAGAGGGCCTTTAAATCCTTCTTACTCTTGTGATCGGACGGTCAAAAAAAATGCCTTAATCAAAAATAATAACTATACTACAAAATAATAAGATCTATAACATATATCTCATATAAAGTTATAGATCTAATCATGCATGTTCTATATACATCTCATGTATCGAATATTAAAATATAAATGCATGCTTTCAGATCTGATAACTCACATATAAAATCTAAAAAATAAAGTTTTAAATTGACCACATCAAATAAAATCTATTCTAGACAAATCATAGAACTATTCTACAACTAGTCTAGGCATGCTTCATTTATATCTCATATAAAAATTAAAAATTTTATTTGATATTTTTAAATCTGATTATAATATTTATAATATCAAAAAATAGAAAAAGAGTCTTAAAAAAATTTAATCATACCAAAAAGAAAAATTACACTAGACTACATATAGAATAATTCTACACCTAGTCTAGATATGCATCTCATACAAGATTGATATGAATATAAAAATTTTAATTTTTTTGATTTCAAATATGATCACATCTAATATAATATCTAAAATTTTTAATATCAAATTATAAATTATAATAAAAATTAGATCTAAAATAAATCTGAAGAACTGCAAATGCAGCTTTGATACCAGTTGAAGGAAAAACAACTTTTTCCTGCCATAGGAACATTTAGATCTGATTGGATCTAAAGGAATATTTTAAAATTTATTTTTATAAATATTAATCAGATATGACATACCTTAGATATGATTCTAAAGATCTGATATTAAAATAAAAATAAAAATTAAATTAAATTTAATTTTTGTATCTTATTTGGATAATCTGATTATCCTGCTAATGATCTAAATGTTCTTGAGGTTTTGGATCTTAGCCACGCAAGCGCCTGGCCTCGACTAGTATCTACTTGGACTAAATTTGAAATTTTTCTCCTTTCAAATCATGACTCTAGAGATCAGATCTGGATTTGATCTGAAGAATCTTCAAAGAAGTCGTTGAAGGCAGCACAATCATTTCTCAAGCAAGGGTTGTCTTCTTCCTTGTGTATGCGCCAAGTCTCCTTGATTTCCCTTGCTGGATCTGCCCAACACCATGGGCATGGAGAGGGGAGAGAGAGGATTAGAGGGAGGCATTGAAGAGAGGAGGGGCAGCCTTGCAGCATGGTGAATAGGTGTATCATTATAACCCTAGGCATAGATTGGGTTTAAATAGACCCTACTGCACCATGCAATGCCACACAGGTCCGACCAGTCGTATTGCTTGGATTAATCAGATCTAAATCTGATTGGTGGAATGATGTCATCCGATCCATTTAGATGAGAGACCCCATTAATCCCTCAAAAGTGGTGCCAAGTATGGATAGGCCCAAACACTTTGGCACCTAAGACTTTAAAGCCATCAAGCAACCCAGAGTCCCATCTATATGGGACTCCTCTTCTCATCATGTACATGCCTAGTTGGCATGCACACACTTTTGTGTATGGAAATCAAGTAGGTGTGCACCCCAAGGAGATGTTGAAAGGGGGTGCATGACCCTACCTCTTTCTTTCCTACATTGAGGCATCTTATATCTCGATAGTGACAGGAAATGGTAGGTGGCGATAGGATTTAGCAGATATTACTTTATTTCCATCTAATGGATTAAGACAATCATTTTCTAATCTAGACAAACTCCAGTCAATCAAAGACAAATCCATATAGGGTTTCTTAGTGAGCCCAAACCAATTTATCTCAGCTGAGATGAACCAAAAAGACTATAGAAGGAGAAAGTTAGGCTCAATCATGTGCTAGCATGATTTCCTTAATCCTAATTGGATCTAATCCAAATCAATCAAACTAGATTAGCCCAATTGATGACATCCAGACCCAAACCCTTATTTGTGTGATCCAGTTAGGTTCAGTTCCATATGGTAATGGGATATGTTGCAATCTTTATCATCGACATCATCGAAATATCTTTCGATTGACTAGAACTTTTTTGATTCACATAATTAGAATGATCGATCATTAGGCTTATTCTAATTGCTTCCAAAATCCACCAATGACACCTAGCTGTATATGGTGGCAATCCATCAGAATTGAAAGCGAACCTCTTGGTGTAGCTATCTATGTGATTGGATTCTTCTATTTTGAGCCTCGACAGGATTAGGATTAAGGTGAACTCATCAAACCCAATATTTCATCATATGAATTAATCATTCGATTCAAGTCCAATATGAAATTCTAATAGAAAATTTTTCTATCATCTTCACACTGCCATGGCCATGGGCTTATAGACTTAATCTTATGATCATCATAGGACTACTCCTCATGTACTGAGATAGATAGATCCCTTGTTGGTGTAATCCAATTTCTACAATGAACATGCTATAGCCAACATACACCTCAGAATTTTGAATGGCTAGGAGACCGAGTTATGGTATAGTCAAACTATAACATCCTCAAGATGAACTGTCGATGCACCTCAAGTCAAAGAACCAAACACACCACTATAGCATCGAGCTAGTCATCGACGAGAAGGTAGACTTTCTTATGACTGCTCGAGTGGTCACGCTCAGTACCCTCATTCTCTAACGAGTACCTAACTCTCGCTCTGGTGTCTCCACACCATAGACTTAAGGCTCATCTATCCTAGGTAAGCGATTGTACACCATCCTTTCAGATCAATCACCATCCTCGTGATGATCCTATGGTTAGGAGCAGTTTATAAGTTAATTATAAAAATTCATGCCTTAAATTTTCAACTCTGAGAAATATGAATTATCATTACCACCAACTCAAAGAATATATCACAAACACTTTAAATACATACTATGATAAAAAAATAACTTTGTTATTAATTTATAGTCAAAATTATAAAATTATCCTTAGAAGTGTATTACAAGTGTTTAGCCAATCTAGCTGCTAGGACACACATCTAACATGATTGACCTATCTATGAGCATCTTCATTTGTATAACTCACTTTATTATTTTTGTAGATGGATCATCAACTGATCACCAATATTAAGGCGATGAATCGCATGAGGTCGGAGGTAGTGAAGGTTCAAGAAGAGCATCAATTCAAGATCGATTGACTCCTTGGGGAGAAAGCTGTGGTCGACCATCTTCTTAAGAAGAAAATGATCGAGGTCATGGGCCTTTAAGATGCAGTCCAAGATGCCAAACAAGCTTCAGTGAAAGTGAAGTAGGAGCTAGCCTCAGATTGAGAAGAGTAGGAAGATTGAGAGCAAGATGGCGGAAATGAAACAGCAGACCTTGGAGCAGATTTCGAAGGCCAAGGTTTAAGTGGTAGAGGAGTTCAAGGCCTCCTCAGAGATGAAGAATATAAAGGTCAAGTTTGCCCAGCTGTCCTTCATCAAGGGGTTCGAGCTCTATCAGAAAAATATGATCGATAAATTTTCCAAGCTCGATCTCCGCTTCCTGGATGAAGGAGCTTCTGATAGTGAGGTGAGACTATCTACCACAGTTGTTGATCTTTCACTATTCGATCCTTCTTCCACTATGCCTCTTATCACATCTGCTCCCTCTATTGCTGAAGAACCTGCACCAACTGAGGCTACACCAAACTCTTCTACTATTCCTCTAGAGGTTGGAGTTCCCAAATAGTTATATTTTTTTCAATTTTTGTCTGCTTTCTTTTGTACTCAAGAATATTTTAATTAATGAAAACAAGCATTTTCTTTTACAATACCTTTATGTTATAATGTTTTTATGTATTAAAATGCAGTCACCTATGGAAGTTGATCCCTTGCCTCAGCGTGTCCCCCTAAGAGCTTATATAAAAAGTTTAAAGAAGAAAATTCATCAGCTCAAGAAAAAGTTGGGAAAAGATGGAAGATGAACTTAAAAAATAAAAAAAGAATTACGTCAATGCTGCTATCAAAATTAATCATCTGCATAATCATCTAGACAACTCTTTAAAGAATATAATACTAAGAAGTACCATCTGAATGAAGAGCTCGAGGAAGTAAAAAAGCGTTTAAGTGAGAAGTCTTGGACTTTGACAGCCAAGGCCAGCTCCCTTGAGGTTGAGCTGAAAACAGCGAAGGAGAGGATTTAAGTACTTGAAAGGAGTTCGACGTGGTCTACCGATTGGAAAGAATATGGCTTGGATTGGTTGAAGAGATTTTTTGAACTCCAAAGCCAATTGAAGGCAACCGAAGACTCATATAACGAATTTAGATGTGGTTGGTGTGATCAAGTCATCGATCTCCAAAGAAAGCTTTGGAAGGCTGATGTTGAGATCGCTTGATTCAACAGTGGTTGTCTGATAAAGCCCAAGCTAGCTCAAGTAAAGATTTAGAGGAGGTTCTTTCTTTAAGGAATACCTTAGAGAACTTGTTGGCGATATATGCAAAGAAAACAGTCGACTTACAACAGCTAAGGATCTAGATGACCTATAAAGAAGGTGCCATCAAGGATGCTGAAGCCAAATCTATAGTTCTTAGGAAAGAGGTTGACAGGGATAGAGAAAGAGTTGCATAGATGGGAAAGGATGCTGAGAGAGAGCCTGGCAGCTATGGAGAGACTCGAGGAGAAAATAGGTCTAAAACTCTTCCTTATAATGGCTAGAGCTGGCAGTCCGAAGTCCAACTCTGAGTAGCACTTCATCTTCTTCTTCTTTTTTGTAATCAGACTTGATGTCCTATGTAATGAATTCTAAATATAATGAAAGGTCATTTCATTTAGTTACCTCCGCATGTTGTCTCCATTTCATGCTTATTGAAACCCCTTTTTTTTTTCTTTTTTTTTTTTGATGCCATCTAGAAATGATTGTTTCTACTCCATTGCTTATATGTTTGTCCTCCTTGCTTATGAATGAGGGTCTTCGAACTTAGATAGAGGTAAATACATTCTTGTCTTGGCATCGAAAATTATCGTGTCCATAGCTAGCTTTTTATTTCAAGATTTAGAGCTTTCAATCTATATGGGGACGAGGCCCTCTGGTTTCCATTGCAGTCAATCACGATCCTCATTTATATGGAATCAACCTCCTATCTTGAATAATCAAGAGCCTTTATCCATATCAAGATGAGGTCCTTCTCCTATTCCTGATGTGGTGGGCTTTTACTCATGTTAGGATAAGTTCCTCTTCTTATTCCTAACAAGGTCGCTAGGGCACAAAAGGGCCATTGAAAGGCCCTCTTCCCTTTTCTTCATGTCAAGATGAGGTCCTTATGTTCCTGACATGATGGACTTTTACCCTTGTTGGGACTAGATTCTCCTTCTGTTCCTAACAAGACCGTTGGGACGCGAAAAGATCGTTGAAATGGCTTCTCCATTTTTTTTATATTAGGATAAGGTCCTCCTTTTGTTTCCGACATGGTGGGTTTTTATTCTTATTAGGACAAGGTTCTTCTCCTATTCCTAACAAGATTGCCGGGGCATAAAATGATCGTTAAAAGGGCCGCTTTTCTTTTTTCATGCCAAGATGAGATCCTTCTCTTATTTCTGACATGGTAGGCTTTTACCCTTGTTAGGATGAGGTTCTCCTTCTGTTCCTAACAAGATCACCGAGGTACAAAAAGGTTGTTGAAAGGGCCTCTCTCCTTTTTTTCATGTCAAGACGAGTCCCTCCTCCTATTCCTAACATGGTGGGCTTTTATCCTTATTAGGATGAGGTTCTTCACCTATTTTTAACAAGATCATCGGGACACAAAAGGGCCGTTGAAAGGGCCTCTCCTCTTTTTTTTCATATCAGGATGAGGTTCTCTTCCTATTCCTGATATGATGGACTTTTATCCTTGTTAGAACGAAATTCTTCTTCTGTTCCTAACAAGATCATCAAAGCATAAAAGAGTCATTAAAAGGGACTCTCTCCTTTTTTTCATGTCAGAACGAGGTCCTTCTCCTATTCCTGACATGGTGGGCTTTTATCCTTGTTTGGATGAGGTTCTCCTCCTATTCCTAAAATGGTCACCAAGGCACAAAAGGGCCGTTAAAAGGGCCTCTCTTCATCACCTCTTGTCTTAAATGATCGAAGGTCTTCAACTTTGTTTTAGAATGAAGCTTGGTTGGATCACTTTCTGTCATTACAAATTTGCATCAAGAACAAGAATTGTTAAATAAAATTTTATTGAAATGGTCATTAATAATATATCCATAGGTTTCTGAATTCCAAGGTGGCGAGAATGTCAACCCTCCAAGCTCTTTCAGATAATAAGTTTTTGGTTGAATAATTTTCACGACCTCGTAAGGACCTTCTTAGTTCGGGGCGAGCTTTTCTTGATTCTATGGCTGTGAAACATATGCTCGTTGAAGCACCAGATCTCCCACTCTGAATGTTTTGCTCTTCATTTTAGAATTATAGTGATGGGCTACTCTTTGCCTATAGGCAGCCATTCTAATCTAAGCTTTTTCTTGCTTTTCCTCAAATAGGTCGAGGTTGAACCTGAGGTCTTGTGAATTGCTTTATTCATTGAAAGCTTCAACTCATGCTGAGGAAAGTTCAAATTTAGTTGGGATGACAGCCTCTATTCCAAAGGCTAATGTGAAGCAGGTTTCTCCAGTGGGCAATCTTTGGATGATTCTGTAAACCTAGAGTACATAGTAAAGTTCATCCATCCATGTACCTTTCGCCCATTCAAGTCTTGCTTTTATCCCCTGAAGTAAAGTTTTGTCAATTACCTTACCTTCATCATTTGCTTGAGGGTGTGCCATAAATGTAAAATGATGAAAAATATTTAAGTCTTCACAAAACTCAGCTAACTTTGCTCCTATAATTGGTGACCATTATTAGTGATTAGTATTCAAGGTAGGCCAAATCTACAAACTATCGACTTCCAGATGAAGTCCTGCATCTTGGCTTTAGTTATTTTTGCTAGAGGTTCGACCTCTACCTACTTAGTAAAATAATCCACTACTACCAAAAGAAATTTTTGCTGTCCAGATGCCTTGGGAAAAGGCTCGAGTATATCCATCCCCCACTATGCAAATGGTCAAGGGGAACTTAAGGATGTAAGTTGTGAAGCTGATTGTCTTTGAATACTTACATTTCTCTAGCATCAATCAAATTTTCTCACATAATTTATGGCATCCTGCTACATGGTTGGCCAATAATATCTTTATCAAAGTAATTTGTAAGATAGAGATCTAGCCCATAGATGGTTTCCACATATTTTCTCATGAACTTCTCTCAAAGCATAATCAGCTTTGGGAGGTCGGAGACACTTAAGGAGTGGCAAGAAATACGACCTCTTATACAACTTATTTTCATACAAAATATAATGGGAGACTTGATTTCTCAATTTTTGAGCTTCCTTAGGATCTCTAGGAAGAACTCTATCTTTGAGATATGAAACTAATAGGTCAATCCAACTGGGCTCATGCTCGACTTGCATTACTGCTTGGGATTCTTTCAAACTTGGATGCTATAGAACTTTAAAGAAAACCTCTTTTGGCAATTCATTCGGGGCCAGAGTAGCTAACTTGGAAAGAAGATCAGCTCTAGTATTTTTTGCTCTAGGGTTCTATTGGATATCAAAGCTATTAAAGGTCGAGATCAAGCTTCTTACCTTTTTTAGGTACTTCTTCATGCTTTCCTCTCGAGCTTTATAGGTGTTGTTGACCTGGCCCACCACTAATTGAGAATCACTATAAACCTTCAAGTGTCCTACTTCTAGTTCTTTAGCTATCCTCAATCTCAAGATTAAAGCTTCATATTCTGCTCTATTATTAGTGATAAAAAATTTAAAGTGCAGAGCATACTCAGCAATAATTTTCTCTGGATTAATTAAAATCAGTCCTGTGCCTGCCCCTGAGGCATTGAATGAGCCATCTATGTACAAAGCCTAGAATCTTCAAGGAGATCAACTTTTTCTTTAGGAGAACTAAGAATACAAACTTCTTGGTGCTAAGGTTCGGCTTCGTCTAGGATGGAGCATTCTACTACAAAATCAGCCAATATCTGGGCTTTGATGGATGGCCGAGGTTGAAAATTGATATCAAACTCGGTTAGCTCGATCGTCTATTTTGCAATCCTCTCGAAAGTATCAGGTCGGTGAAGAACCGCATTAATAGGCTGATCAGTGAGAAGTGCAATTGTATGCCTCTGAAAATAAGGTCAGAGCTTTCTAGCTACAATCAACAAAGTATAAATCAATTTTTCTAGTTTGGTATACCTTGTTTCCACATCTCTCAGAACTCTACTTATAGATTTAATTCTGTATGGTAATAAGATATGTTATGATATCTATCAACAACATCATCAAAACTCTTTTTCATGGATCAAAACTCTTTTCAATTCAGCCAATTAGAATTATCAATCATCAAGATAATTTTAATTGATCCCACAATCCACCAGTGTTATCTAGTAGTATGTAGTGGCTACCCATCAGAACTAAAGATGAACCTCTAGGTGCAGTTACCATGTGATTTGGTTCTTCTATCATGAGTCTCGATAGAATCAAGGTTAAGGTTAACTCATCAAACCTCATGCCTGTCATATAATAGAATCAATTGATTCGAGTCCAATGTGAAACCCAATATAAACTCCTTTTTATTTTTTATATTGCTATGGCCATGAGCTTTAAGACTCAATCTCATGATCTTCATAGGTCTACTCTTCTATCGAGGATGATAGATCCCATCTTGGTGAAATCCAATTTCTACAATGAACATGCTACAGCCAACATACACCTCAAAGCTCTATATGGCTAGGAGACTGAGTTATGGTGTAGCCAAACTACAACATCCTCAAGGTGAACTACTGATGCACCTCAGATCAGAGAACTAAATACATAATTATAGCAATGAGCATATCACTAATGAAAAAGTAGACTTTCTTGTGATTGCTCGAATCTAGTCATGCTCAGTACTCTTGTTCTTAATAAGAACCTATACTTTCGCCTCGATGTCCCTACACCATAGATTCAAGACTTATTTTTCTGAAGAAAGTGATCATACAACAATCTTCTAGATCGATCACCATCTTCATGATGATCCTACGATTGAAAGCAATTTATGAGTTAATTATAATAACACATGTCTCAAATTCTCGACTCTTGAGAATATGTGTTATCATACCCATTAATCCGAAGAACGATTCACAAACACAATTAAACACAAATGTGAATGAAAATAACCTAAATTTTATTATTAAGTCAAATATTATAAAATATGCCCATAGAAAGTTTTTACATGTATCGATCAATCTGACTTTTAGAGCGTACATCTAGCAGCTTTTACATCCATATATTAGATTGCATAATCATAGAGAACTGCAATGGCAAGCAATGTACATATGGATTTAAGCATGGCTACAGGCAAAAAGGTATCTTGATAGTCAATACCTTTGTGCCGACTATAATCTTTCACTATGAGCCTTGCTTTATAGGTCTCTATCTTACCATCTACACCTTTTTTTTTTTTCTAGGTTCATTTACACCCAATTGGTACTATACCCTCTAGTGGATCCACTAAGGACCATACGTGGTTCAAGTGCATCGAGTCAACTTCTGACTTCATTGCATCTAACCATTTCTCGGGATCAATGTCAGACATCATTTGGTCAAAGGTGTTCAGATCATCTCAATGACCCTTCTCTCCCATAATGAATATTTCCTGTACATCCTCTGAAAACATACCCATGTACCTTTCAGGAGATGGGAGATCCTACTAGATCTATGAGGTGGTGGCGTAACATTAACTACTGGCTCTATATTAATGGGTTCTTGAGGATCTACAGCTCGTTGCTCTTCAAAGACTTTCTGTTCGAGCTTAATTAACCTCCCACCACCACCATCCTAGATAAACTATATTTTTAAGAATATGGCATGATGACTCATAATCATATTGTAATATTATGGAAAGTAAAAGTAGTATCCTATGGTTTCTTTTGGATATCCTATAAAATGAGCTATGATAGATCTATCCTCTAACATATCAACCATCTATTTCTTCACATAGGTTTGACATCCCCAAGTCTTTAAATGACCTTATCTTGGCTTCTTACTGTTAGATATATGCCCTAGAAGCCAGATTGGTCAATACTTATAATACTTTTTAGAGGCATAATTTATAATTTTGACTTATTATTATTAATAAAATTTGGGTTATTCTTTCATCACATCTGTGTATTATGTATCTATGATTCATCCATTGGGTTAATGGGTATGATAATACATATTCTTAAAAGTTGAGAATTTAAGACATATTTATCAAAATTAACTCAAAAATTGCTTCTGATCATAGGATCATCACGAGGATGGTGATTGATCTAGAAGATTGGTGTACAATCACTTTCTTAGGATAGATGAATCTTGAATCTATACTATGGAGATACCAGAGCAAAAGGATGGGTACTTGTTAAGAATAAGGGTACTGAGAATAACCAACTTTGAACAGTCATAAGAAAGTCTACCTTCTCATCGATGACTCGCTCATTGCTGTAGTTGTGTATCTAATTTTTTGACCTAAGATGCATTGGTAGTTCACCTTGAGAGTATTATAGTTTAACTACATCATAACTCGATCTCCTAGCCATTTGGAATCTTAAAGTATATGTTGGCTATAGCATGTTCATTGTAGAAATTGGATCGTACCAAGATGGGATCTATCAACCTCGATAGAAGAGAAGAAGTCCTATGGTGATCATGAGATTGAGTCCTAAAGCCTATGACCATGACAGTGTGAAATAATAGAAAAAAATTTCTATTAAGATTTCACATTGGACTTGAATCGAATGATTAATCATATAATAGGTATTGGGTTTGATGAGTCAACCATAATTTAGATCCTATCGAAATTCATGATAGAAGAATCGAATCACATGATAACTACACCGAGAGGTTCCATTCAATTCTGATGGATTGCTACCACATACTGCTAGGTGTCATTGGTGGATTATGGAATCAATTAGAATTATCTTGATGATTGATAATTCTAATTGGGTGAATCAAAAAAAGTTCTGGTCCATCAAAAGAAGTTTTAATGATATCGATGATAGAGATCGTGACATATCCCATTACCATATAGAATTAAATTTATGGGGTCATACAAATGAGGGTTTGAGTCTGGATATTTTCAATTGGACTCATGTAGTCTGATTGATTTGGATTTGATTTAATTAGGTTCATGAAAATCATACTAGCACATAATTGAACCTAACTTTCTCCTGCATTGAATTTTCTAGTTGATTTAGACAATCAAATTGGATTTGGCTTGTCCAAAAATCTTGAATGGCTTTGTCCTAATTAGATTAGGACCATGTCTTAATCTCCATTAAGGATAGCATGAGGGGGCGCCAAGTGTTGGCACCTCCCCTCATGTTGACCTAGTCTTGCAAAGAGGAGAAGGGGCGCATGCCCTCTACTTTTTTTCTTGGGGCATGCACCACATTACTTCTAGAGAGAGAACCCTAGGGGCGTATGCCCTCTTCCTTTTTGCTGTGTATGTTGGAAATTGTGTTCCAAACCCAATCGTCAGCCCATTGACGATTGAGAAATTGTAATTGATTTATTAATTAATAAAAAATTTTTGGCATCTTTTTTATCATAAATTTACATCTTCTAATGAACTCCATTATTGTGATGAAGTCCTTGGGACTATTTAGTTTTGATAAAGAGAGGATTTATCAATTAGTCCTTAAATTTGTTCACAATCAAATGATAGACTGTTAATTAGGACAACAGCGTCTATCGAGCATAGGTCGCTATATGCCATAGAGATTGATTGTCCTCTTAACCAAGGAGTGTGGAGATACTGGTATGGCATACAGGTGAGATAAATGAGTACATCATCATTGAACGTGAAAAACTCAAGAGCACTCTACCATCAAGAATGTCTCTGATGGGATATAGGTATAAGTATCCCTTATACCTGAGATCATCTCAGTGACTTGCAGGCAACTCACTGTGCTTTGGTATTGGACTAACTGAATTTTTAATTTAGCAATGAAAGGCTTCTAGGCACAGTCAGATACTTGCAAAGTTAGAGTGTGATCAAGATGGAATTGACCACTCCAAGAGTTGGACAAGAATGTATCACTGTATTTCAATATAGCAAAATCTTGACCAGGATAATCCATCAAATGGATTTGATATTTTAAAATACAATGTGGACAACCTGATCAGAGTTAATAGTTGAACTCTGAGGTGTCCTACGAGTATTATGGTCAAGGGGATGAATTATATGAAAACTATATCCATATGGGTTTTAAGGATGGTGTTCTACACCTTCAACCTATCCGACCATCGGATATCATTGCTAGATGGTCACTTTGATTGGTACAAAAATTTATTCCTATGCTATCGACTTAGGTTTGGACCTATGAGATCATACACATTAGAGTTCACATTCCGATCGGATGGTTGATCAGCGATTTAGAATCATTTTAGGGTTAAATAATCAATACGGTTGATGTTTGACCTAGTGCAAGTATTACAGGAGAATCGATTGGCAATTTGATTGTTAATTGGCTAAGTCTAATTAAATATAATTTAATTAGATTTAGTTTGAACTTAATTGGATCAAATTCAATTGGTTTATTGGATAAGCCAAGTGCAAGGAAGAACTAGTCCTAGTCTAACTAGGACTTGGGCCAACCCAATTTTCTAATTTAATTAGAAAATAAATTAGAATTAAATTTAATTTAATCTATTTTAAATAAGTTCTTAAATAGGTTAGAGCCTTATTTAATTGGGATGGATTACTCTTATTTTTATTTGGTTAAAAGATCTTATTTGATCAATCAAAATAGGAGTCCTAGTGTGACTAGAACTCCCTATTCCTTGCGCCACCTAATCCTTACGCCCCATCCCTTTATCTTTGTGTTTTTTACTTAAAATTCTCCATGCCCAAAGGTTTCTTACACCCCCTTTCTCGCTTCTATTTCTCATATGAAATTTTGTTGCATGACCAAGTCAAAAGGGGAAGTTGATTTTGCTTAGGATTCTATGAGTAGGAATTCCTAGTCAACTAAAAGTCCTCCTTCCCTTCATGCCGCCACCTCCCTTATTTCTCTCTCTCTCACACACACATTTTTTTGGATTTATTTGCATCCTCCCTTGCTGGTCCATGGTAGAAAAGAAAGGTGGGATGCCTAAGAGTTGGGCACCCCAATAACTTCCCTTATTTGGTCCTTCCTAGTCTAGGTTTTTGACCTAACTTGGACTCTACACATCTCTTTATTTAAAAAAAAAAATTTACTAAAATTTTTGTGAATTATAGATATTTGAGAAGTCTCTTTGGTGGAGAAAAATTAGAGAAAAATTCATCTGGGTCGTGGAGATTTTAAAAGCACAAATCAGGGTGTCTAGAAAAAGAATAAAGAAGAAGAAGAGGGTCTTCTTCTAGGGTTTTTATTCCAGATCTCTTCCTCCATTTTTGTGAGCTTTTGAGAGGTGTCTCAGCATCACAAATCTTCTTCTTTTCCTTCTAGTATTTTGGAGTATCCAAGTTTCAAAGAAGGAAGCATCGGATCGACCATCGAAGAGAGATCAGCACAGTGCTAGCATACTATGCTGATTTCCTACATCAGGATCTCTGATCGTGTTCATGAGCTCGTGTGAATGACTCCTAGAGGCCGGACACATGTGCAGCTTGTGACTTCATCATCAAGCCTAAATCAGTAAGTTAGAACATCTAACTTGCTTAGGTAACAGATCCAATCTGTTATTTTTTAACTGCATTAGACGTAGTATAGATCTAGGTTGATATGATCAAACTTTTCTTTTTTATTTAATTTTTAATTTTTGATTTAAAAAGCATGCAATCATCATATAATAAGATCTTAGATCTAGGATATTTTAGATTAATTTCAATCTTTCGCTGCTTGATCTTGAAAAGTTTCAAGATTTAGTCCTAAAACTCTAGATCTGGTTCCTTCAGTGCATCCACTAAAGATAAGGATAAGGAAGTGGAGGTTGGAGTTTATTTCAATTTGAACTCTATTTGAACAAGTCAAATGAGTTCAAATTACTTCAAACTCTTGGGAGGTTTTATCTGGGTGCCCACCACCTCATCTAGATAAGGTGGCATGCGCTAGATGTGAGCTTTGTGCGACAAAACTCATGTAATATTTAGATGAGGTGCCTAATATTAGTGTAGGTTCCTCACTATCTCCTTTTCCCTCATGGACACACTGACTTTGACTCTAGCTCTCTACCTTTCTCTATTTTCCACTCAAAACCTCCACTATTATCCTAAGGTGATCTTGCTTAGACATCTAAGGGTTCTTCATTAGAAACCTCCGAGAAGTGAACTTCCTTTATTTATGGTATTTTAGGTATTGGAGTGAAGATTTGACTGCCATCCACCACTTTAAGATCTTCGACTAGCTATCTTGACCACCTCATCTAGCTCTCAGCTCATCGGTCAGAGTTAGATCAATCCTTAGCAGCAACACTAATCATTTATAATGTTTAAAAAATTCATCAAATTATTTAAATGTCCTCAACTTTTAAGACACATACCAGACGAACATGAGATCATCAACATAATTACTCAAAGTTACTATAAATATTACCTTGGTAGCATTGGGATTTATCACTTTATTTGCATAGATAATTAGAGACTTCAAATTATACCTATTTGTGGATATTATAGATTATTGAAAAATATATCCTAAAGCCAATCATCTAAGTTGTAGATGATTGAAACCTGTATGTGAATTATCTAATAATAATAATTATTTGGCTGGTTCATCATAAAAGTTCTATCTTTCTTACATGAACTCCTAAATTATGATGAAGTCTTTAGAACCACAACTAATCGATAAAGAAGAATTTATCAGATGGTTCTTAAATTATTCATGACTAAATGATAAGTTATTAATAAGGATGATAACTTATAAAGTATAGGTCGCTGTATGCCATATGCATTGATTATCCTCATAATCAAGTGATGTAGAGACACTGGTATGGCATCCAAAAGAGATGTAGGAGTACATCTACACTGAACATGATTAATGTAGTACTCTACTATCAAGATTAGCTAGCTAAGGCCAATGGATATAAGTGTCTCTTCAATATGAGATTACCATGATGACTTACAAGCAACTCATTATACTTTGGTGCTAGACAATCTATATTTTTAATATAGAAATCGAAAGATTTTTAGGTATAGTCAAGTACTTGTAGAGTTAATGTGTAAGTTAAGATGGGATTGATCACTTCTGATTAACTTTAGGAAGAGAATGTCTCATTGTATTTTAGTTTAGCAAAACCTAGGCCTGGGTAATCCTCATGAGGATTCACGAGATTTACAAAATTTTGAAACATAATAAAGATGACTTGTATGAGTGTTGACAACTTACTCAAAGTTGTCTTGAGCATTATTAGTCAAAGAAATGAATTTTATGGTAACCATAGGCTAGGATTCTAAGAATGTTGCTTTGCATACATTCGACCTATTTGGACATCTAGAACTATTACTAGATGATCACTTTGATTGATACAAAAATTGATTCCTATGCTACTAGCTTAGGTTCGAACCTATGGAGTCATATACATTAAAAGTTGTAACCTAATCAGATGGTTAATCGATGATTGAGAATCATTCTAAGGTCAAACTATCAATACGATTGATGTTTGACCTAATGCAAGTATCACAGGAGGATCATTTAGCAATTGGATTACTAATTGGCTTAATTTAATTGAGCAATCAGGCTAAGATCAAGTCTAATTGAATTAGATTTAATTAGAATTAGTTTGGATTTAATTGGGTTAGGTCCAATTGAATGATTGGATAAGTCAATTGCAAGAAAAAATAAGTCCTTGTTAGACTAGGACTTGAGTGTACCTAATTTCTAATATGATTAAAAATTAAAAATAGATTTAAATCTAATTTAATTAAGCTTCTAATTAGATTAGAATTATCTATTAATTAAGTTAACTCAAATCAAATTAAATTTAGGTTCAAAAGGTCTTGACCTAGTCAAAATAGGAGAGTCCTAGTTAGACTAGGACTCCTCCCTTCACCCTTGCGCCAAACATCTCCATGCCCCTAGTTTTGGAAATAAAATTTGACTTGGTCAAATTTTCAAAATGGATTTGATATGGACTCTATAGTCCCAATTAACCAAAACACCTCCTCCCTATTTGCACCATGCTTTCCGGGGCATTTTTTTTTTGTGCACCAATTTTCTAGGGTTTTTCATGGTTTTTCCTTTCTTTGGTCGTTGGCTTCAGGTTGTCCATGCTAAAAAATAAAGGAGGGTGGCATTCAAGAGTTGGATGCCACCAAGACTCCTTGGAAGACTATATTTTGACCTAGTCTTTTGAATAAATAGGGTGCCTCCTATTTTTTTTGTGTGTACATAATATACCTAGGTTTCTCCACGAGAATTCAAGAGGAAAAAGAGGAGGTGGCATAGAAAATTGAGGGGCCAAGTTTCTTAGAGGAGAGTCTTCAATTAAGACATCAAAAGTTGATGTCTTGTAGAAACAAAGGTAAGAGAAGATTATCTTCTCTTATAGTTTTTTTTCAAGCCTTTTTCTTTCTAATTTTATGTTATTTTTATGTGATAAAATTCTAAGAGAGAGAGGTAGAGGGCGTGGTGGATCATTGCTCTATGTAGTTGGGGCATGGTGGTTTGATTTGGACTTGATTTATTCTTGTCCTAATGAGAGAAGAAGGTCTTCTCTTAAGATTTCTTTGAGAATCCTTCTTCTCCATCTTTTATGAGGTTTTTACCATCAATAAAATCAGAGAGAGAGGCCTATAGAGCATGGAAAATAATTGAGGAGAAAGTCTCCTCTTGTCCCGGCATAAGGATGCAGTCAGGACATCAAAGGTTGACGTGCTCAAAGAGAAGATCTATCTTCTCTTAGGATAGTTTTTGTATATTTTATTTTTTAATTTTTGGAAGATCCAAGAGTTGAATTTTTCTCTCAATCTTTCATGTATTCTTCATCTCTTGGAGGGTCCAAGAGATCTAAAGAATACCTATTTGATTAACCATCAGGAGGGATTTACAAGAAGCTAGCACTTCGAGCGGATTTTCGTTCAACGAATCTCCAATCTATGTTGTCGGCTCATGTAGACTATCTATAGAGATTGGACGCATGTGCAGCTCCAAGCAACAAGGACAATAATAAAAATCAATCATGAAGTTCTTGACTCATGCGAAGATAAGAGATTTGATCTCTTCTCTCTCCTAGATGCGATCTAGGATTTGATCTAGAATTGTTTTAGATCTAGGATATTGATCTGATCAATACCAAAGCACTTTAAATTTTTAGATTTATGTATGCATTATAACATGTTATAGGTCTTCAGTGTAGGATTTAGTAATTAGATTACATGCTTTAGTAGATTAAATAGTTTAATCTACATCTTCTGCTATAATTTATTTTAAAAAAATTTTAAAATTCAAGCATGAAACTTTGAATATTTTCCATCAGTGATATCAGAGCATCTAAGTTCATTTATGACATGATCATATTTGCATTAAAATAAATCTAAAAAGAAAACTCTAAAGATCGCACATACTGCTATAAGGTTCTCCTATTGTATGGTTTATCCCTTACAGTGGAAAGGTTGTCCTAGTATATACTAATCTTTAAAATTGAATCATAAATAAGTTAGATAAGATCTAAGTTAATTTATAATTTATTTTTTTAATTTTAAATTTAAAAGAAATAAATACTTGATCTATTATTGATTATTTAGATTATATCTAAATAATGTAGAGTCGCACATACTGATTATAAGATTGTCCTGTTGTAAGGTTTATCCCTTATAGTGGAGAGGTTGTCCTAGTATATGCTGACTAGAATAACCTAAATCATAAATAAGTTAGATAAAATCTAAAGTAATTTATGATTTATTTTTAGATTTTAAATCTAATATTAATTGATTTATGATCTGATTTTGTTCATTTAGATAAGATCTATATGATATGTTTCATATTCTAGATCTAGATCCTAATGTTGCATATGTTGATATGTAGTTTTTATATTTTAAATCTAGTTTGAATATATATAACATATTTGATTTGTAGAAATTAAATTATGAACTTACTTTCTACAAAATCCTAGATTCAAAATCCTAGAATATGATCGAAATGTTGAAAGAAATTAAATCTAAAATCATATATTGAATATGATTCAATGTAAACTATTTATAATTTAAAAATATTTCAAATGATCAAATCAAAATTTAGTTCTGAGATTCCATAAACCCAAACCCATAAGCCTTGAACTTAATTAAGAATTAAGTGATTGTTTAGGATCTAGATTTGTAATTTGATGATCCTAAGACAATTTCATAAAACATGGATTAAAGGGTAATGGATTAGCTTTGATCAGATCATTTACTGGGTTAGACCTAGGGTTAGATTAAATATGGACTAAGTTAAAAAATTAATCAAATCTAATTAATAGTTAATTAGGATTAGATCATTTTTTTTCTATAAATTAATTCAATAGTTGTAGTTGATGTAAGTCCATACATCTAACAAATAGATCATGATCATGACTCAATGGCTAAGCCTGAGCTTCAGGCAAACCAAACCAAAACTGACAAATCGATTGATGTCTAAGATAAGTCTGGCATTTCTAGTTTGATGATTTTTAATTGACAGCCTGCTTATCTAGCCATTTCTGATGGTGTTTAAGACAAGCCTTGGCAAACCCTTCCATCGATCTCACTTACCTGGCCAATGTAGTTGATCAGCTTTTGATTAGGTTGCTTATTGATTCATGCTAACCCATGTCACACAGAAAACTAGTGAGACTGATTTTATTTAGTAAGACTGATCTAGGTGCCCATGGATTGATATTTATCTTGGTCCTTGTCAAAGACTTGAGAAGTCAGTGGGAGGAATTAACTTGGTGAAGTCAGTGGGAGCAAATTGGTCCATGTCTTTTTCATCCTTAAATCACTAATAATTTAAATCCTCTAAAATTATTAGATTCTTAAAATAACAAAGTTATGTGGATAATCAACTCATAGCCTCCCATTAAGGTATTTGATAATGGGTCCATCAACTCACTAATCATTGGAGGCCCATAGGCCTGGTGCTTGTTGACTAATAGAGTTATCATTCATCATATGATGACTTGGATGTATCTCTCTAATGGTGGCTAGGATGACCAACCAAAGTTGGGCTTAATTATTTATCGGTTAAATGCATCAAGTATGGTCATGTTAATGATTGAACCTAACTAGATCCTTACAATGGAGGCCAAAGCCTACTGATTAGGTTTCTAGTGCAAAATTAAATTACTAGAAGTTGTTTGGAGAAATAATTGATTAATGAACCTACTTATAGATCCACATGGGTTGACCGACCAAAGTCGAGCTTATGTGTAGTCTATGTGGATTCTAGTACATGCTAGAAAATTAAAGTAATCTTTTAAATTGGAGGTGAGGCTACCAATTTGAATAAAATAGTGGAAGAACCTTTAGACTAATGCCCAAGTCTCCAGGCTTAAAATAATTCATATACATTAGGTCATTGATCTCTTTTCTCACAGAATAAGGCTAAACCCTAATTACTTCAATCACTGTTAGACAGTGATGACTTATGGGATCCAACATCAATAATTAGTATCGAAAATTGAATTTGATTCAGCAGTACAAATAGGTTCATGCTAGAGCTTGTTAGCCCGGTCAAAATATATGGTCCAAGGTTAACCTAAATCAGGCAGAGTGCTTCTACTTTAAGAAGCAAAGTCATAGGAAGATGAATTATCTTGCTTCTTTTGATCATAATAGACTAAACAAGAGAAAGGAGCAAGAGTTGCTTATCAAGGATGTTATATAATAACACCTTAAAATTTTTCTATATGTAATTCTACTAGCTAGCTATATTAGATACCGGTGGTCTTATGTAATTCATTATAAGGACTTTAGGTAAGTGGAATGTTTGAAAATAATGAGAGATTTCTGAATGTTAAGGAAAAAAGTCTTGTTCTAATCCTAGCTTTAGGAATTATCAAACTTATTTTCAAAAGATATCATTTTGAGTGATTGTCACTATTTTCCATCGTTTATGATAAATATGATTTCTATTAGCCTTTTGACCAGAGATGGTTATCATTTATCAATAAAAAGAATTATTATGATATTATTATGAATAATATTATAATAATACATGGACAATAAAGAAATAGCATTTAATATTAACATAGCCTATTAAGTGTAATGTACACATTTAATAAATACTCAAGTTAGATTATACCATGGATGTCTACCTTGTGAGCTTAGAAGTGGCACTCTCAAGTCTTGAAAATATGAGAAGATAGGTCATGAAAAGATGGGAGTGAGTTGAAAGAAGAATCAGTCTCAATAGTAAAGTCTAGAAACTAGGCCGGCTCACTCTGAGATCGAGTTGGCTCAGTTGGAAACTGGGTCGGCTCAGTCCAGGACTAGGTCGGCTAGGTCTTAGAGAAAAATCCAGACAGAGTGTAGCATTTCATATGGAAAGAGCGCATATTTCCAACATTTGGTATTAGAGCGGTGTTGCATGAAAGAAAGAAAGACACCTAGGATTTACTACATCTAGGATCTGTTGCACCAGGTTTTATCCTAAAACTTCTAGTTTGCTTCATGGTTGTCTCTAGATTGAGGTGGAGATTGTTTACATGGAGGAACGGTGATACAAAAGTTTGGAAAGAGGATCTAGGGCTAGTTAGATCTTCTGTGAAGGGTAGTTTTACTGGTGTGTGATCGTGAAGGGTGTTAGGGATTTGTTCTTGACTTATTTGAAATCATGGGATCAAGTGAATTTAAGGTGGATTTTGAGAAGTTTGATGGCAAGAAAAACTTTATCCTATAGCAGCAAAGAGTAAAGGACTTGTTGGTTCAATAGAGGATCTACAAGGTCTTGACAAAAGAAAAGTCGAAAAAAATTAGTGCTGAGGATTGAAAAGAGTTGGAGAAAATTACTTTTAGCACAATCCAAATGTGCTTGGCCAATCAAGTTTTGCCCGAGGTTTGCATAGAGACTACGGCAAAAGGGCTCTGGGAGAGACTGGAGAACACATATATAGGAAAGAACATGATGAACAAGCTGTGGTTGAAGAAACAGTTGATAGTCTGAAGATGCCCAAAGGCAGAGATCTTGTTGCACATATCTAAAGATTCAATCAGGTGTATTCTGAGGTGATGAGTTTGGATGTGAAGAACGACGAGGAGGATCGGGCATTGGTGCTATTATGTTCTCTCCCAGGTTCATATGATGGTCTCATAACAACTCTAGTTTATGGAAAGGAGATCCTAAACTATGAAGAGGTTGTTGGTGTGCTCAGATCAAATGAGCAAAAGAAGAAGATGTGCAAGGGAGACCCAAAGTCTGAGATCTTAGCTGTGAATAAAAGATCGGAAAGATCAAAGGAGAAGATAAGAGAGAAATCCAAGGGCAGGTCAAAGTCTCATTATCAGAGAAAGATGACATTGAAATATTATAAATGTCATCAGCCTAGACACCTAAGGAGAGATTGTCCCCTTTTGAGATCAGAAAAAGAAAAGGCCAGCAAGGAAGATGATACAGCTTCTGTGAGTAGTGGAGAAGACCTACTAGTTGTATCAGATAAATCCACAAAGTGCAATACTATATGGATATTAGATTCAGCATGCTCGCACCACTATACTTCTCATCGAAAGTGGTTTGCTACCTACCAGAAGGTCAATCGTGGAAGTGTCAGCCTTGGAGATGACCACCCATGCAAAGTAGTTGGAATTGGCTCTATCAAGGTGAGGATGTATGATGGGATCATTCGTACATTATCAGATGTCAGGCATGTAATGGAGTTGAAAAAGAATTTGATTTTTTTGGGCTACTTGGAGGAGCAGGATTATGCTTTTAGTAGCCAGGCGGGGAGTGGATATCTAAAAATTTTCAAGGAAGCTTTGGTGGTGATAAGAGATAGAAGGCTGAGCAATAATCTTTATAGAATGGAAGGCTCGGTGGTAAATGATAGTACAGAGGTGCTAGCAGCGGCACAGGAGGAGCAGATTTTATATTGACTATGGTACTATCGGATGGGTCATATGAGTGACCGTGGGCTCACAAAACTAAGCAAAAGAGGTATGATCCCAGTCCTGAGGAAGGAGGGCACAGATCTTTATGAGTCATGTATCTTTGGCAAATAGCATAGATTGAAGTTTGTCAGAAGTATCAAGCGCAGTAAGAGAGTGATGGATTTAGTGCACTCGGATGTGTGGGGACTAGCTCCTGTATCAGCTAGAGATAGGGCAAAATACTTTGTTACTTTCATTGATGATTTCTCAAGAAAGGTATGGATTTATTTGATCAAAGAAAAATTAGAGATGTTTGCCTGATTCAGAGCCTAGAGAGCTGAAGTAAAGAAGTCAGGGAGACAGGTAAAGTGTCTAAGGTCGGACAATGGAGGAGAGTATATTAGCTTAGAGTTTAGGAGGTACTATGAGAAAAATGGCATCAAATGCCATTACATAGTGAGGATGACTCCCCAGCAGAATGGTGTCGCAGAGAGGATGAACCGGACGCCAATCAAGAAGGCATGAAGTTTGAGGTTGCAGACATCACTTCCAAAATCCTTTTAGGGTGATGCTCTAATTTTTTCTTATTGTTTTGTGAATAAGTCCCCTCATTATAAGCTGAATGGAGGCATTCCAGAAGAGGTCTGGAGTGGAAAGAAGGTGAAGCTTGGCCATCTGAAAGTCTTCGATTGCATAGCCTATGCACATGTGGAGGCAATCGAGAGGAGAAAATTGGATCCGAAATCTCAAAAGATGATATTCATAGGATATCCACAAGAAGTCAAGGGGTACCTACTATGGGACTCTCAGGCATAGAAGTCAATGATTAGTAGGGACATTATCTTTGATGAGAAGAGCATCTTGAGGAGCTATGGGATAGATGGAATTGAGAAAATAAAGGTGAACAGCGGTGGCCAGTCAGAGAATGATGGTATGCAGGTTATATCCACTTATAGGAGTGTTCTTGTTGAGGTGGAGCTGGGCAGAAAAGTATTATCTCAGATTAAAAATCAGCATAGAGGATCGACAGTTCAGACAGATGTGCAGGAGCAGCCACAGACATCAAGAAGAGATGTGCCAGTGGGAGTGGCTTTGCACAAGCCCCAGCATACTATTAGGAGACCGATCAGATATGGCATTGATGAGGTTATCTCCTATGCACTCATCACTGCTAATGGAGATTTAGAGAATTATGTAGAGGCCATGGAGAGTGAGGATCATGATTGATGGATGCAGGCCATGATGGAGGAGATGGAATCACTTAAGAAGAATCAGACATGGTAGCTGGTGGATCTTTCAGAGGGTGCTCAACCTATTCGCTCAAAGTGAGTGTTCACAAAGAAAGAAGCACCTTCAGAATAAGGTGGAGTCAGATTCAAAGTAAGCCTGGTAGCAAAGAGATACTCATAAAGAAAAGGGATTGACTACATAGAAATTTTCTCTCCTATGGTGCATCATACATCTATTTGAGTTTTGCTATCACTGGTGGCATAGTATAACATGAAATTGGAATAGATGGATGTGAAGACGGCCTTCCTTCATGGGACTTTGGAGGAAAGAATCTATATGAAGCAGCTAGATGGTTTCATGGAGATGGGACAGGAAGAAAAGGTGTGTTTACTCAGGAAGTCTTTGTATGACTTAAAACAATCTCCTCATCAATGGTATCAAAGGTTTGATAGCTTTATCTTGAGCCTGGGTTTCAACATATGTGAACATGATTGTTGTGTCTACGTTAAGAATGTAGATGAGGAGGATGCCCTGTACCTATTATTGTATGTAGATGATATGCTCATAGCCAGAGAAGCATGGATGCTGTGAAAAGATTGAAAAGGGCATTATCATCTGAATTTGAGATGAAAGATTTGGGTCCAGCTGAGAAAATCCTTGGAATGGAGATTTGCAGAGATAGGTACAAAGGAGTGCTCCATTTATCACAAGGAAAGTATGTCCAGAAGGTTCTAAAGAGGTTTGGGATGGAGAAAGCCAAACCTGCAAAGACGCCATTACCGAGCCATATGTCTCTCTCCAAGTTATAGTACCCCCAGTCAGAAGAGGAGAGAGAGTACATGGAATGAGTTTCTTATGCAAATGCTATAGGTAGTGTGATGTACACTATGGTATGCTGTAAATCAAATATAGCACATGCTATGAGCACGGTTAGTAAATACATGGCTAACCCTGAAAGGAATACTGAAAAGCATTGAAATGGATATTAAGATATCTGCATGGAACAAGAGATTATGGTTTGGTGTTTGGGGGGCAGTCGGGAGGATTTGAAGAATAATCTATGAAGATGTGTGAAGGTTCAGGTCCTCTGAAAGGATTTGTTGATGCAAATTATGCTGGTGATCTTGATACAAGGAGGTCTACTATTGGATACCTCTTCTGTATATATGGTGGACCGATGTCTTGGAGATCAATCCTTCAGCCAATCATGGCCTTGTCTACCATAGAGGTCGAGTATATTAGGATAACGGAGGCTGCAAAGGAAGCCCTTTGACTTAAGAGGCTGATTGATGAGTTGGAGGTGGAGCAGAGCAAGATTATACTCTTCAATGATAGTTAGAGTGCTCTATTATTCACATAGAACTCAGTCTATCATGCGCGCACAAAGCATATACATGTGAGGTACCACAGGATCAGAGAGTTGGTGGAGGAAGGTGAAGTAGAATTGATGAAGGTCCATACCAAGGAGAATCAGTCTGATGCACTCACGAAGGTACTCCCCAGAGATACTTTCAGAGATATGTGGCATGAATGGGTCTGTTGAGAAGAGATGAGTTCATAAAGACTTGAAAGCACCAAGGTGGAGAATGTAAGCTCAAAAGTGGCACTCCCAAGTCTTGAAAATATGAAAAGATAGGTCATGGAAAGACGAAAGCAAGTTGGAAGAAGAATCAATCTTAATAGTAAAGTTCAGAAACTGGATCGGCTCACTCTGAGACTGAGCCGGTTCAGTTGGAAACTAGGTCGGCTCAATCTAGAACTGCATCAGCTAGGTCTTAGAAAAAAATTCAAATAGAAAGCAGTATTTTTGGACTATTGGCATGGTACATAACTGGGTCGGCTCAGTCCCAGCTATTGGCATGATATACAATTGGGTCAGCTTAGTCCAACTAGGTTGGCTCAGTCCCAGCTATTGGCATGGTACACAACTGGGTCGGTTCAGTCTGGGACTGAGCCGACCCGGTCGTAGGTTAGCTGGCTCAGTCTGAAACTGGGTCAGCTCAATTTTTGCTGGTTATTATTTTGTGTACATGGGTTATTTGGATTTGGAGAGTTTTCTATGAGCTTGGGCTTGACCCTTTGTAAAGTATATATACTGAAAATAGGTCAAGATTGTAAGTATGCTGAAATATACTGAATAAAAGCTCTTTTCTTCTGAAAATCTCTTTTTCTCTTCTTCTCTATTTCTTGATTTATTTGATCGTGCTTCCACAGAGATCTCTAAGAAGTACTTTCTTGATTGCTTGGCTAATCACCGGAGGCCATGCCGATCCATGTGGGAAGAGCGCATATTCCCAACATACCTTTGATATTATAGGCTTAGTCATCCTGACAAGAATAGGATAAATAGGTTAGCTTGAGAGAGAAATCTCAACATCAATGATTATGAATCATTAACGACCTGTGGGTCTTATTTTTTTTGTAAAGATGACAAAGCCATCTTTTACTGAAAAAGATGAAAGAGTCGATAAAGTTCTAAGTCACATACATAGTGATGTATGTGGACCTATGAACTCAAGTACAAGAGTAAGATATTAATATTTCATTACAGACGACCTATCTAGGCATGGGTGTATCTAGCCTGAATCATTTGAAATATTCAAATGATTCAATAATAAAATAAAAAAATAAACTAAAAAAGATATTAGAACTCTTCGATCAGATAGAAGAGGCGAATAGTTATCCAATAAGTTTGTGACATATCTAGGCGAGAATAGGATTCTCTCTCAATGAATTTTTTTTTGGAACATAGTGTATTGGAAAGGAGAAAGTAAACTTTGTTAGATATGGTTCAATCCACGATAGGGTTCACTAGTTTGCCTATTTTAGGGTTGTGCTTTTGTAACTATTTGTTTTACTTTGAAAACTTAGACTGAGTAAATCTATTGTAAAAACTTCATATGAGATATGGATCGGGCATAGACTTAGACTCTCTCACGTTCGAGTTTGGGGTTGATCGGCCTATGTCATAGATTTGCATACATATAAACTTGGATCCTGATCTAATAGATGTTTGAAGGTTATTAATTCTACCATGCTAAAGAATATAAGATATTCATCAGTAGTAGGACATTCTTTTTGGAAAGAAGTTCCTTAAAGAAGAAATTGATGCCTATCAAGTTGAACTTGGAAAAATTGGACTGGTAGAAAAGAATCGATATAATCTAGTAAACCTACAGAACCGGATTTGATCAGATCAAATTCGGAGCCCATTAAATTGGCACCTTTAAGAAGATCCGATAGAGTACCGCATTAGCTAGACTGATACTTTAGTATCTTGGTCCAGGATGGAGATCCTATTGTGCTCGATGAGAACAACAAGAATCCGATCACCTATAGGGATGCAATGCAAAGGTCTAACTCTGAGAAGTGGCTTAGAGCTATATAATCCAAATTGAAGTCCATGAAAATTAATAGTGTGTGGATACTAGTTGATTCACCTGAGGAGATAAAATCCATTGGATGCAAATGGGTTCTCAAAAGGATCAGAGTAGTGCAGACGGAAAGGTAAAGACTTATAAAGCCTATTTGACTATCATCTCAAAGTTTGAACATACATTTTGAACGTATGTCTTTGTTATGAACAAAGACAAACTCTGCATCTGTAAGTGGACAAAATGTTTTATAGTGTTATTTCTTATATTATTTATGAATGAAATTCTCTTAATAGAGAATGGCATTCCAACATTATAAGGAATAAAGGTTTGGCTGTCATATAATTTCTTCATGTTCAAAATCAGATATGGTATACTCACTAAGGATAGTGAGCAGATACCAATCTGATCCAAGTAAGAACCACTAGGAAGATTATATAAACAATCCTTACGTATTTAGAAAATACTAAGATCCAGTGACTCAAATATGGAGATACTGACTTAAAACTTATGGATATTTTGATTCTAATTTTTAGTCAGATCAAGATGACAGTAAGAAAGTATCAGATCATACCCTAATTGTAGGAGTAATCTGCTGAAAATATTCCAAGTAGGATACTGTAGCCTATTCAATTAGTGATGTAGAGTACATCATGGCATATGATGCTGTCATATAAGCTGTATAGTTACTGAGGTTCATTAGCAGGTTGGGAGTGGCACCCTCCATTGATGGTCCAGTCCTATCATATCATTAGAGCCATAGCTCAGGCTAAAGAATCGAAGGACCAACATATTCTGCATCACTTTCACCTTAGATATTAGATCTGGGTGACGTCAACTTTTAGAAGATCGATGCAAAAGGAGAACTTGACCGACCCATTTGCTAAGACCTCAAAACTAAGGAGTTCTACAAACTAAAGTGGAAGATAGGATATTTGATATCATTATAATTATCTTTAGTTCAAATGAGAGTTACTGAAAAATATGTCCTAAAGTCAATCATCTAAGTTATAGATTATTGAAACCTATATATGAATTAGCTAATAATAATTATTATTTAGCTGGTTCATTATAAAAATTCTATTTTCTTTAAATGAACTCCTAAATTATGATGAAGTTCTTAGAGCCACAATCAATCGATAAAGAAGAATTTATCAGATAGTTCTTAAATTGTTTACGATCAAATGATAAATTATTAATAAGAATGATAACTTATCGAGTGTAAGTCGCTGTATGCCATATGCATTAGTTGTCCTCGTAATCCAAGTGATGTGGGACACTAGTATGGCATCCAAGTGAGATGTAGGAGTACATCTATACTAAACATGATCATCGTAATACTCTACTATCAAGAGTAGCAAGCTAAGGTCAATGAATATAAGTATCCCTCCGACCTAAGATCACCATGGTGACTTACAAGCAACTCATTGAACTTTGGTGCCAAACTACCTGTATTTCTAATATAGAAATTGAAAGATTTTTAGGTACAGTCAAGTACTTGTAGAGTTGGTGTATGAGTCAAGATGGGATTGATCACTCTTGATTAGCTTCAGGAAGAGAATATCTCGCTGTGTTTTAATTTAGCAAAATCTAGGTCTGGATGATCCTCATGAGAAGTCATGGGATTTACAAAATTTTGAAACACAATAGAGATGACTGGTATGAGTGTTGACAACTTACTCAAAATTATCTTGAGCATTATTGGTCAAAGGGATGAATTATACGGTATCCATAGGCCAGGATTTTAAGAATGTTGCTTTGCATACATTCGACCTATTCGGACGTCGAAAATCATTATTAGATGGTCACTTCGATTGGTACAAAAATTGATTCCTATACTACCAGCTTAGGTGTGAACCTACGAGATCACACACATTAGAGGTTGTAATCTAATCAGATGGTTAATTGACGATTGAGATTCATTCTAAGGTCAAACTATCAATACGATTGATGTTTGACCTAATGCAAGTATTGCAAGAGGATCGATTAGCAATTAGATTGCTAATTGATTCAATTTAATTGAGCAATTAGGCTAAGATTAAGTCTAATTAAATTAAATTTAATTAAAATTAGTTTGAACTTAATTGGATTAGGTCCAATTGGTTTATTGGATAAGTCAATTATAAAAAAAAATAAGTTCTTGTTAGACTAGGACTTGAGTGCACCTAATTTTTAATATGATTAAAAATTAAAATAGATTTAAATATAATTTAAATTTAATTTAATTAGGCTCTTAATTAGATTAAGATTGTCTATTAACTAGGTTAACTTAAATCAAATTTAATTTGAGTTCAAAAGAGCTCGACCTAGTCAAAATAGGAGAGTCCTAGTTAGACTAGGACTCCTCCCTTCACCCTTGCGCCAAATATCTCCATGCCCCATATTTAATTCTAGAATTTATGTGAATATTTCCACACCTAAGAAGAGTTTCTCCATGCCCCATATTCTGGTTTTGGGAATAAAATTTGACTTAGTCAAATTTTCAAATTAGATTTGATATGGACTCTATTTGATAGAGTCCCAATTAACCAAAACACCTCCTCCCAATTTGTGCCATGCTTTCCATGGCATTTATTTTTTTATGCACCTATTTTCTAGGGATTTTTCATGGATTTCCCTTCCTTTGGTCTTTGGCTTCAGGTTGTCCATGCTAAAAATAATGGAGGGTGGCGTCCAAGAGTTGGACGCCACCAAGACTCCTTGGAAGACTAGGTTTTGACCTAGTCTTCCTAATAAATAGGGCACCTCCTATTTTTTTGGTGTGTATGTGATATCCCTGGGTTTCTCCATGAAAATTCAAGAGAAAAAAGAGGATGAGGCATGGGAAATTAAGGGGCCAAGTTCCTTGGAGGAGAGTCTTCAATTAAGACATGAAAAGTTGATGTCCTATAGAGACAAAGGTAAGAGAAGATTATCTTCTCTTATAGTTTTCTTTCAAGCTTTTTTGTTTCTGATTTTATGTGATAAAAATCTAAGAGAGAGAAGTATAGGGCATGGTGGATCAATGCTCCAAGAAGTTGGGACATGGTGATTTGATTTGGACTTGATTTGATCTTGTCCTAATGAGAGAAGAAGAAGAGAAGGTCTTCTCTTAGGATTTTCTTGAGAACCCTTCTTCTCCATCTTTTGTGAGGTTTTTACTGTCAATAAAATCAGAGAGAGAGGCCTATAGAGCATTGAAAATAATTAAGGAGAAGGTCTCCTCTTGTCCTAGCATGGGGATGCATTAAGGACATCAAAGGTTGATGTGCTGAAAGAGAAGATCTGTCTTCTCTTAGGATAGTTTTTGTATATTTTATTTTTTGATTTTTAGAAGATCCAAGAGTCGGATTTCTCCCTCAATTCTTCATGTATTCTTCATCTCTTGGAGGATCAAGAGATCTGAAGAATACCTATTTGATTAACCATCATGAGAGATCCGCAAGAAGCTAGCACTTCGAGCGGATCTTCGTTCAATGAATCTTCGATCGGTGTTGCAGGCTCGTGTGGACTATCTATAAAGGCTGGATGCATGGGCAGCTCTAAGCAACAAGAACAATAATGAAAATCAACCATAGAGTTCTTGACCCACATGAAGGTAAGAGATTTGATCTCTTCTCTCTCCTAGATGCGATTTAGGGTTTGATCTAGAACTATTTTAAATCTAGGGAATTGATCTGATCAATACTAAACCACTTTAAATTTTTAGATTTATGTATACATTATGACATGTTATAGGCCCTAGATGTAGGATTTAGTGATTAGATTATATGCTTTAGTAGATTAAATAATTTAATCTACATCTTCCATTGTAATTTATTTCGAAAAAATTTTCGAATTCAAGCATAAAATCCTACATATTTTCCATCATAGATATCACCATAATATTGATCAAAAATCATCATCCAAAGATGCCATTTGGGCTACCATTTCCCACTTTTATTTGTGAAGTCACCAAAACCTAATTATACTGATTCATATACATGAGGTGTATTCTTCTTATGCATTAAATTGATATTCACGTGACAATAGAAAACACCAAATCTTGTCTACAATTAGCTTGAATTTTTACTGTAGAAACTTAAACCGTAAATCATAAATAACACATCAAAGTTTCAAAAGGTCAATCAAGTATACACATCTATTATATATATATAAAATAATACTCTATTGAGGAGTATTATGGTGTTGCCACATCAGCATCTCAGATGATTTTAGTTTTATCATATAAATTATTATTTTATTATCTATAATAATTTAAAATATTATTTTTAAATAATAATAAAATAATATTTTAAAATTTTTAAAAATAATATTTTAAAAATAAAAATAGAAAAGGGATAAGAGTTGAAAAATATTTTAAAAAATTATTTTATTTAAAAAATAAAATATTATAAAAATAGCAATAATATTTTTAAAAATACTAATTTATTATTATTTTAAAAAGATAATATATATTTTTTTTAATTTTAAAAATAATAATATACTAATTTATCTATTATATATAACAAATAATACTCTATAGAGGAGTATCATGGTGTTGTCATCTCAGCATCTTAGATGATTTTAGTTGCACCACATGGATTATTATTTTATTATTTATAATAATTTAAATATTATTTTTAAATAATAATAAAGTAGTATTTTATTTTTTTTAAAAAAATAATATTTTAAAAATAAAAATAGAAAAGGAATAAGAGATAAAAAAATATTTTTAAAAAATAAAATATTATAAAAATAGTAATAATATTTTTTTAAAAAAACTAATTTATTATTATTTTAAAAAGATAGCATATCATTTTTTTAATTTTAAAAATAATAACATACCAATTTATTTTTTAAAAAATAATATTTTTATTATTTTTTAAAAATAATATGTTTCAAGATCTAAAATGATTCATCAGACCAGATTAGATCAAATTTAATAAATTATTTTATAAATAGAGCATGATACTCCATCGATTTAAAAGTCAAATTTTTGTATTTAATAGCCTCTGAAAGTTTGGAAAAGATATGGGAAAAAGTAAGGAGATGGGGATGCGATTGGGATCGCATTTGTCAAAAAAGAAAGGAAGCCATAGTGGGGCGGTATCGACGGACGTGGAGAAGGTATGAGAATGAGAAGGAAGAAGAAAAAATAGTAATAAAATATTATTTTATAAAAAAAAAATAAAAAAAGAGAAAAAGAAAAAAAAAAAGAAGAAAAGAAGAGAGATTTTCTCTCTTCCTTTAGTGGTGGTGCCGAGAGTGGCGGTACCGATAAGAGCGTTGCGAAGTGAAGGAAAGCGATAGTGGAATAGCAAGGAGGTAGGGCGGCACTGGCAGGTGCGGACAAGGTATGCGAAGAAGAGAAGGGATGAGAATGCAATCGGGATCAGCAATTGCCGAGAAAGAAGGGAAGCCGTGGTGGGGCGATAGGGGGTGCAATGATACCGATGGGCACGTAGAAGATATGAGAATAGAAAAAAAAATATAAAATAAAATATTATTTTATAAAATAATAAATAAATATATCATATATAATAAATAAATAAATAAAATATTAAAAAATTAAAAAAATATTTATTATTAAAAAAATTAATAATTATAAATTATAATTATGTATATCCTATGCAATGTGCAGGTCTTTGACTTGTAATAATATTTTAATTTTAATATCCAAACTGAACGTCTTACCTCGTCTAAGCGCGTGCGTACATCTCACGGCTTGAGTTGGTGCTGAAAATTTTGTCTGGATCCATCGTTGCACCTATCTGTATTAAGTGGTCACGCATCACAGTCCAGATAAGTCGGTGATTTATATCATCCAAAAGGCTACAAGGTTGGCTTCCCTCTCATTTCCACGTCCATTCTAACCCGTTTCCAAAAATTTGTCACTAGTTGGAAAGATAAGCTAAAAGCCAAAGTTCCCTTTGCCTTCCCCCACCCATGCCTCGATAGATTTCCCGAGCTACCACCTTCTGAGAAGTCTCTCAAATTTTAATTATAAATGGCTCTCGATCCCCCAATAATCTTCTTGCTCTAGAAGTATTCTCTTCCAACCCAAGCCCACTATATATCATCTCACCTCCCCCTACGCTATTGCATCACATCCAAGCTTCATTTGGCGACGTCAGCTTCCATTTAGAGATGGACTTGGAGGATTGGGAGTTCCTCTCTGGAAATGGCTTCCACAGTTCAGGCCAAGAGCTATGCTTCAATCCGACAGGATTCTTCGACGTCAATTATTTCACCAGTCCATCCCCTGCAATGCAAGAGGGTCCAATTCTTAGGAGCATTGGCCGACATCAGGTTTTAGCTGCAATTGATGCAGATCCCATTGTTGAGAAAAACCCAGACGATGTGCCAGTGAAAGAGATCGTAGAAGACTGCAGTGTGCCACCAGTGCCCGTTGCAGAGGGTGATGTTATATTTGAAATAGTCTTTGAGGAACTCAACGAGAACAAGTCCAACACCGGGGTGATCATGATGCCTCAGTTAGGGGAAGGGTTGATCCAATTTGCTGAAAACAACGAGCCATACATGGCGGAGCATTTGGAGCAGGAGATACCGAAACATGCGACTTTCAGCGAACTGGAAATAGAGAATGAGGATTTCCATGGTTTGGAGATCAAAGGGAAGGCTTGCCAGGATGGGTCTAGTTTCAGGTGGAGAATGACGGGATTACGAGCCCTTTGTTCCATTGGAATGGCTGCTGCCACATTCCTCATGCTTGTATTGGCTGGAAACCACCAACAAAAGCAACCAAAGCTCAAATTCCAGATGAAGTCCAATGAAAAGGTTTGAATTTCTTTGCTAGTCGGGATTTGACATTCCTGTTTCAGTATTTTACTGGTTGTGGTTTGTTTTGGATTCCTTGACTAACTCCTTGTTTAAATCACTTGTAACCTCTTTCTTGAAAGTGTAAGTGAAAGGAGTAAGACAATCTCCCCCACAGTTTATTTATCAAGTTATGATCGGTGTATGGCACAAGCTGCTGATAGAGAAGAGGCATCCATGTGCCTTCCCTAGACGATGACCCTTTCAGGACTATTCTATTCTATCGTTGAGAGCTTAGAATATTTAGCCGATGGGGAGGGAAACGATGGCTCCCCGAGGGATCTTTCTTCATGGGAAAATGCTTTCTGCACGTAGCTCGGTGGATACCGTCCACGTTGATTCACAAATGCACAAACCCGGATGCAAAAAAAAAAATTTGTTTATAAGATTCTATACCGTTTTTTCATCTAGATCCACATGCTCGTGAATCACCGTGGATGATGTAGAAAGTATTTTCCTTCTTTATGAAGCAGACTCCATTGGAGCCCATCCAATTAATCCTTCCTTCCATTAATGCTTTCTTTTGTTTTTTATTCATCTGATGGGAAATAAATCACTTGCAATTTCATAAATTTGATTTAAAGTTCAAGAGTTCTACACAAATTCTGCTAATTTCTCAATGTTTCTTTTTATTGAAGATTCTCTGTTTTACTTTTTCTTAAAAGCTCTAACCCAAAAAACATGTGGTGTTGCAGAGGATGGATCAAGCGGTGCGGAAGGCTAGGGAGACAGCTACCGAGATGACTACAGCTCGTATTTTATTTGGTGGCAACTACAATGGACTTTCACTTGATAGATCTACTTAAAAGATATACTTGATGCTGCTTATTATGGAACTTTTCCTTGCAAGCTCTATGGATTTGTGGATTGTCATTTTTTTACGGTACTTTGATACCTTGCTATCTCAGATTGAGGAATTTGCATCTGACAGAGATCGAATTTGTATGCATTTCCTCGATATCAGGAGGAAAATGTGTAATTTGGTGTTAAAAGCAATGTTGAAGAATTAAGATAATCAGATTTTATTGGATGATTTGTACTAGTGTCCATGGAGCGCCCTTGCAAAGGAAGTGCACCACATATTTGGCATACTAGCCTCCAATTATGGCAGTTCCCTTTGCTCTTGTTTCTGCATGAGTTCTAGGTTGCTAATTGCTGGCACCACTGATAATTCTGAGCAGTGTGCATCCCTGGCTACTGGTGATTGCTTATACCAGATGATGGTTTCATCGTCTTGCTATGACTAAAACTAATATAATGCAATGGAAGTTATACATGTATAAAAGCATCCCATGCGATGCTGCCATAAGTGTGAATATACAGACAAACATTGCTGTGGATTATATGCAAGATTAGCAACACTAAATTGGCTTTTGAGCTAAGGATATGTTTGGTTGGGATGTGTCGGTTAATCTAATGATTCTTGGAAACCATTTCTATAGAAAAATGATTGTCGAGAAAATATATTTTATTCATTGGTCAAAAAATAGGATTGAAAAAAATTACTACGTTTGGTTGGAGATAATTTTATATAGTAATATGGCCAAATTTATAAATATGCCGGTCCATATAAAAAATTTTTTAATACAAAGATAGTAATGTCATCTCTAGTCAATTTTTATATAGTAACTATAATTATGTAGCTCTTCGCTTAATGTCATTGGTTTCTTAGTTTTTTTGCAAAAGCTCTTTATTTAATAAATCTAGAAAGATATCAAAATAAACTCAATGATTATATATGTATTTTATTTCTAAGATTTATGCTTCTATATATTTTTATTATTATTGTTAGTACGGTCATCCCCTGCTGGACATATGGCATCATCAAAAGGGTCACCATCTCAGATGACAAATAATCAATAAATTTGGTATTAGATCGGTAAAGTACCAACCTGAATGTTAGATTGTCGGCCAGAACCAAATCGACCAAATGATCAAGCCTAGATCAGTAGATAACCAACCAAAATGAATCCAAGACCGGTCCACCACCATTCTCGATGATGTTCAAAATAAATCTCAATAAAAGCCAAAAATAAACCGACCTTAGCTTGACCGCAAGCAATCAAACCAGTATTTTATCGTCCTGAAGGAGATCGGGTTAGTGTCGACCTCATCAACAGTAATCAGCTTGGGACCATAATGACCAACTTAATACTCGAGATTGGTAAAATACCAATGTCATCGACCACATCAATCTATATCTTATATTGAGATCGGTAAATTACCGACCTCATCCTAGATCTAGATCGATGATTTACCGACCTCGACACGTTTCGACAGTAAACAAAATGCCAACTACGCTCCAATCAAATTGCAACCCTCCTCCAGCTAATCGTTATCAAAGCAAATGGCCAACAGCTGCAATCCAGCTGACCATAAAAAATTAACAGCCTAACAAACTTTCTTTAAGGCCTAAGTGAATTTCTCTATAAATAGAGGGGCAGGGTATCCCTCCAAGGTAAGCACAAATTCATAGAACCGAAACTCTGCTGAAATTAGCTCCCGACTTTCGCACTAAAGGAAGATTGAAATCTTCTCCACTCAAACCCTCTCATTCTATTTTTCGAATCTTCCATTTTCATTATCTATTACCAAGGCTTCAGCTAACTTAAGCATCGAAGGATCCTAAACCAGAGAATACTCCACCAGTTCTTGGACTTTTCTTGTAGACTGGCCCATGATCTGCATCGAACCAGCCCGATTGACTCTCCAGTATAAATTTTTTCGACAATCTGAAGCCCTATTGCAATAGATTGGTGCTAGAAGAAAGGCCTTACCCAAAGATTTTGATGGAAATGATCAAGAAAATGCAGAACCCAGCTCAATCTTCTCTGAGAGCCCCTTCGGAGATGGTCCAATCCCATCCTTCGGCCATGATCGATCCATAGCACTTTAACCTCCTGGTACAGTAAGTCTAAGCCCTCACCAACACTGTGTAGCAGCTCCAACAGACTACGGAGCAACGGCAAGAAACCATTCTCCGAGAGGCTGCATCGTGGACCAGCCTTTCTCCAACCCTCCAAGAATTCTATCGGAAGTACCTTCTTGATCAAGAAGACTGCTCCTATGAAGCAGAATCGACTTCCTACAGTAGGAAGTCGCTGCGAGAGGTGGATTTTGGGCAGAAGCTTCGAGATCTTGAAAAGAGACTAAAGGAGGTGCAGTTCAAAAGGCCTTCCTAGAGTAACAAGGACTTCCACCTTACTTCTTCTTTCTCTACTGAAATCCTGAGTGAATCAGGCCCATCCTGATTCAAGATGCCTACTCTAGAGTCATTCGACGACTCCACTGACCCCCAAGATTATCTTGAGGGGTACAAAAATTTTATGAGACTTCAAGGTGCATCCGGCGCCCTTCTCTACATGGCTTTCCTCATCACCCTTAAAAAATCTGTCAGGATATGATTTTCTAAACTCCATCCTAGATCCATTATTTTTTTTGATTAATTGAGTAGGCTTTTCGTAGCCTATTTTGGATGCAACCACCTCCAGTTGAAGCACTTGGACAGTCTGTTCTTCATGGTGCAGCAGAAGAACGAGTCCCTCCGAAAATACATGGCCCATTTCAACACGGCCATTCTTAAAGTAAAAGATATCAATGAGTCCATCGCTATGTCTGTCTTAAAGCGGAGACTCAGAAGCTACTGTTTGATCTTTTTCCTCAAAAAAACTTTCTAAAAAACTATGAAGCAATGCTAGACCAAATCTAGAAGTACACCCATGTTGAGAAGGAGAAAAAGCTTAATAAGAAGGAGAAGAAATATAAAGAAGGAAAGAAACGACCCCACGAAGAAGAATATGGGAATCAGGGGAGAAGCAGTGAACCACCTCAAAAAAATCCAAGGTCCTAGAGTTCTTTTTGAGAATTCGATAGTTACACTTCACTATCCACCCCCCCAATAGTAGATTCTAATGAAGATAGAGAATCAAGGATATCTCCACTGCCCTATCCCCATGAAGGCTCCTGCTGATCAAAGGAACAAAAGCAAATATGGTCGCTTGCACTGGGACCATGGGCATGGCATTGAGGAATACTGTCAACTCAGAGATGAGATTGAGGTCTTGATCTACCAAGGTTATCTCGACAAGTATGTTCAAGATCGGGCTAACCAGCCCTTGGAGCCACATCAAAGGCCGAACGATGCTGCTAAGCACAATCAGCCAACTATAGGAGTCATCAACATGATTTCATAAGGTAGCCAGCTCCAAGGGTCCTTCTCCTAAGAAGCAATGTACAAAAAATGCTATCTTCTTTTCTGAAAATGATGCTCAAGGGTTCAGACACCCCACAATGATGCTGGCATCGTTTCTATGATGATAGTAAATTATGATGTAGAAAGAATTCTAGTTGATAATGAAAGCTTAGCGGACATGTTGTTCTATGATACTCTCTCAAAAATAAACTTGCATAATAATTTGAGACAAGTTGACGATCCTTTGGTTGGCTTCTCAGGTGATTCTATGGCAATCAAAGAAGAAATTACATTACAAGTCATTGCTAGGAAAGAACTCTATCAGCCAGCAGTATAGCTTACATTTCTAATTGTCAAAATACCATTTGCATACAACGTCATCCTTGGTTGACTCGGGCTCAACGCCCTCAAGGCAATAGTCTCGACTTACCACCTGATTGTCCAGTTTCCAACCAGTATCTGCAAGATGTGAGGAGATCAAATAATGGCCATGCAGTGCTTTCTGATAGCCTCCAAAATGAAGGCGTCGGTTGGAATTCCATCTACCAAAATTCTCGATCAAGGGCTTGATGATGAGGTCGAAAAAATCCGAGGTGAATCAATGCAACCACTTATTATTGTACTGCTGGATTAAGAACCTGAAAAAATAGTTCAAATAGAAGCTCGATTAAATACCAACCTAAAAAAAATATTAATCTCCTTTCTTCAAAGGAATGCTGATGTGTTTTCATGGATAGCCTCAGATATGCCTGGGATTCCAGCCGACGTCATCATGCACAAACTGAACATTGATCCGAAATATAAGCCCATGAAGCAAAAGAAGAGAAGCCTCATTCTAAAAGACAAAGGACGATAGATGAGGAGGTCAACAAACTCCTGAAGATAGGATTCATCAGAGAAGCATAATATTCGAACTGAATAGCCAATATAGTGATGGTCAAAAAGACAAGCAAAAAATGGAAGATCTGCATCAATTTTATCAATCTCAATAAGGCTTGCCCAAAGATAGCTTCCTTCTACCAAAAATTGATCAATTGATTGATGCAACATCAGGGCACAAGCTATTGAGCTTTATGGATGCCTTCTCAGGCTATAATTAAATCAGGATGGCCCCTGAAGATGAGTAAAATACGGCATTCATCATCGATAAAAGTTTGTATTATTACAAAATGATGCCTTTTGATTTGAAAAATGCAGGTGTCACATACCAGCACCTAATAGATAAAGTCTTCAAGCACCAAATTGATCACAACATGAAAGTCTACGTCGATGACATGCTGGTCAAAAGCATAAAGGTAGATCGGCATATCACCGACCTGGAGGAAGCATTTGGAGAGCTCCGCAAACACCAGATGAAACTCAATCCTAACAAGTGTGCTTTCGGAGTTATAACTAAAAAATTTCTTGGTTTTTTCATGACCTAGAGAGGAATAGAAGCCAACCCTGAGAAAATCCAAAAATTACTTGAGATGAAGCCTCCTAGCTCCATAAAAGAAGTACAGCAGCTTACTGAATGAGTGGCATCACTCAGTAGATTTATATCTAGGTCAGTCGAAAAATGTCTTCCATTCTTTAAAATATTGAAGCAAATCAAGAATTTTGAATGGACAAAGGAGTGTCAATCTACCTTTAACAAACTTAAAGCATATCTTGGCATGGTCCCGATACCATCAAAATCCATCAAAGGTAAGGATTTATTCATATATCTATCTATCTCACCTAACATCGTCAGCTCAATTTTAGTCTGAGATGATGTAGGGATACATAGGCTTATCTATTTTACCAGCAAAGTATTGCGAGATGCAGAGTCTCGATACTTCATAATTGAAAAGATGATTTATTCTCTGATCACCACCGCTAAACGGCTTCGATCATATTTTCAGGCTCATTCCATTATTATCTTGATAGACCAACTACTGAGGTCGGTCCTTCAATGACCTGACACTTCTAATCAATTGGCTAAATGGGCCATTAAACTCAATGAATTTGATATCTATTATCGACCCAGACCTTCTATGAAAGCTCAAGTATTGGCTGACTTCATTATGGAGTGTTCAATACCTGGAGAAGAAAAAATACTAGAGATTCAGGAAGAAGCCACTTAAGGATCTTATTAGCTCTTGCACATGGATAGAGCCTCCAATGCCCAAGGAAGCAGAGTTGGCTTGATTTTAGCTAGTCCCGAGAAAGCAATTACTAAACATACCCAAAGATTCAATTTCAAAATCTTCAACAATGGAGTTGAATATGAAGCCCTCATTACAGAACTCAGAATGGCTAAGGAACTCGATATTAAGAAGCTCAAGATTTTTATAGACACTCAGCTTGTCGTCAAATAGGTATGAAGTCATTATGAAGCTAAAGATTCTGTTATCTCTCAATATCTGCATAATATAAAGAAATTATCCAAAATCTTCTCCAATCTCGAAATTATCTAAATACCAAGATCAAAAAATGCTCGAGCTGATGCACTCTCACATCTTGCTACGTTGGGATATTCTGACCTCAATCACAAAGCATTCATTGAAATCCTTAAAAAATCTAGCATAGAGGTCCAAATGATCACTCAACTGGATCTTGAACCAAGCTAAATAAATCCAATAATGGATTACTTGAGCAAAGAAATATTGCCTGATGATCTTGCAAATGCAAGAAAAATCAAGAGGCAAGCTCCCTGTATGTCATCTTAGATGAAAAACTTTATAAAAGATCATTTTCTTTTCCATTACTCTGGTGCCTAAGGCCCTCAAAGGCTGACTATGTCCTTCGAGAAGTTTATGAGAAAATCTATGATAACCATCTAGAAGGTAGATCCTTAGCATATAAAGTAATCCATCATTAGTCGACCATACAAAAGGATGCAGCTGATCTCATCAATAGGAGCAACAAATGCCAAAGGTACACCAATATTCAGCACCAGCCAGCTGCTAAACTCATCTCTATTATAGCTCCTTGGCATTTCACCATTTGGAGAATGGATATCTTGAGGCCATTCCTCATGGTAATGGGACAAAAAAAATTTCTAGTGGTTGCTATCAACTACTTCACCAAATGGATAGAAGCTGAATCACTAGCATAAATTACCGAGAAAAAGATGCGAGACTTCGTCTAAAAGTCTATCATCTGTCACTTTAGCTTTCCACAGGTAATCATTATCAATAACAAAAAGTAGTTCGATAATGTGAAATTTATGAAATTCTATTTTGAGCTGCATATCAACCACAGGTTAATTTCAATGGGACATCCACAATCTAATGAAGAAGCTAAAGTTATAAATCGGATAATTCTCCAAGGTCTAAAAATTAGGCTCACTAAAGCCAAGGATCTCTGAGCAGATGAACTATACAATGTTCTTTGAGCTTATAGAACCACTCCCAGGCAACCAATCGGAGAAACATCCTTCAAACTCACATTTGGATTAGAGGCAGTAATACCTATAGAAATTGGCCTCCCAAAATCAAGGATAGAGAATTTTCATGAAGAAAGTAATTCATATCGGTTGAGAACCAACCTAGATTTATTGGAAGAAATCAGAGAAAGGGCTCAATGAAGGAAAAATCCTGATTTCCCGATCCAGATTCGTTCAGATCTGATCAGATCAAGAGATATATTTCAAAATTTTTCTCTTTGATCTATATCAGATCTAGGATGTTTCAGATCTGATTTTTATTATTTTAATAAATAAAATAAATAAGGATAAATTAAATCAAATTTAATTTACCTGATTTGGGTAATCTTATTACCCTGTTGATGATCCTGTATGCAGCGAAAGGTTCTGGATCTAGCCACGCAAGTGCCTGGCCTCTACCGATATCCACTCGGGCTGGATCTAGAGATCCTCTTCTTCTCTATCACATCTCCAAAAATTAGATCTGGAGGATCTTCAAAACTCCTTTTGAAGATCAGCAGTCGTCCTTTGCAGCAGCGCAGCCTTCTTGCTTTTGATCGCCTTTCTTTTGATCTGGAATCGCACCAACCAAAAATCCAAAACTCCTTTTGGACGTGGAGAGGAGAGGGAGAAGGTGGTTTGGCATGGAGGAAGGAGGGGAGAGGCAGCCTTGGGGCGTGGGAATTATGATTCTCAATCATATCATGTTCAATCTGAGTTGGGCGCACAGGGTCTTATTTATAGACTAACTGTGATCCAACTCCTCTTCTTCCCAACCAATCACAACCCTTTGTGAAATCAGATCTAAATCTGATTGGTGGGAATAGAGTCCCCTGGATTCCTCCTTAGAGGGTGCCTAAGACCAGTCAAACTTGGATTCTTAGAAGAACTCTAATTGGAATCCAAAAGGGAGGTGGAGTCCTTGTCCAACAAGGACTCCTAGGCGCCTCCAACTTGGGCACACGCCTAGGGTGGCGTGCGCCCTTCCTCCTTGCCAGGTTCTGGCAGGGGGACAGGCCCCCACCAGCTCTCCAATAGGTGCATGACATGTGGTCAAAAGTCAAAGTGTCAATGGTCAACGTTTGACCAGTCAAAGGTAGACTTTTGACCAAAGTCAAAGAACAAGAAATGGCAGGTGACCAAAAATGGCAGGTAATGTCTTACAAAATAAGACAACCTTTTCTGACTTGGACAACCTCCAGTCAGACCATATGAAGGCCTCTGATTGAGCACAAACTCCTTTGGCTCAGACAGGACAACTTATTTATGATAGCAAAAGAAGAACGTTAGGTTCAATCGAGTGCTAGCACGATTTCCTTGAACCTAATTGAATCTCATTCAGATCAATTGAACTAGATCAGTTCAATTGATGATCACCAGATTCAAACCCTTGTTTGTGTGACCCAGTTAGGTTCAGTTCTGTATGGTAATGGGATATGTCATGATCTCTATCATCGACATCATCGAAACTCCTTTCGATGGATCAGAACTCTTCTGATTCGAACAGCTAGAATGATCGATCATCTAAATCATTCTAATTGCTCCCAAAATCCACCAGTGACACCTAGCAGTATATGGTGGCAACCCATCAGAGCTGAATGCGAACCTCTTGGTGCAGCTACCTGTGTGATTAAGTTCTTCTATCTTGAGCCCCGATCAGATTAGGGTTAAGGTGAAACTCGTCAAACCCTAGTCTTCTGTCATATGATGTAATCATTCGATTCGAGTCCAATGTGAAAATCTAAATAGAAACTCTTTCTATTATTTCACTCTGCCATGGCCATGGGCTTCTGGACTTGATTCTCATGATCATCATAGGGCTGCTCCTCTACCACCGAGGTAGATAGATTCCATCTTGATGCATCCAGTTCCTACAATGAACATGCTATAGCCAACATACACCTCAGGGTTCCATATGGCTAGGAGACCGAGTAATGGTGTAGTCAAACTATAACACCCTCAAGGTGAACTGCCGATGCACCTCAGGTCAAAGAACCAGACACACTACTGCAGCATCGAGTCAGTCATTGACGAGAAGGTAGACTCCCTAATGACTACTCGAGGTGGTCACGCTCAGTGCCCTCGTTCTCTAACGAGTACCTGTACTCTCGCTCCGGTGTCTCCACACCGTAGACTCAAGACTCATCTACTAAAGAGAAGCGATTGTACACCAACCTTCCGGATCAATCACCATCCTCGTGATGATCCTATGGTCGGGAGCAATTTATGAGTTAATAATGATTATTCATGTCTTAAATTTTCAACTCTTGAAAATATGAATTATCATTACCATTAACTCAAAGGATGTATCACAGACACTAAATACACATATGTGATAGAAAATAACCCATTTTATTGATTTTAGTCAAAATTATAATTTTGCCCCTAGAAGTGTATTACAAGTGTCAGCCAATTCTGGCTTCTAGGGCACATATATCTAACAATCTCCCACTTGTCCTAAAGCCAATTGGCTACAAGTCTAAGTCCCATCTTCTCAAGGTGGGCTTCGATCTTCTGCTGGCCCAACGGCTTTGTAAGTGGGTCTGCCACATTATCTGTGGAGTTGACTCTCTTGACCTCGACGTAACCCTTCTCGAGGTAATCGCGGATGAGGTGGTATCGCCGCTCAATATGCTTGGATTTCTGGTGAGACCTCGGCTCCTTAGCAAGGGCTATGGCGCCATTGTTGTCGCAGTATAGAGGAATGGCATCTGATGGCATTACTCCGATTTCTGCAGCAAACTTCTTGTACCAGAATGCTTCCTTCGCAGCCTCTGATGCAGCGATATATTCTGCTTCCATGGTGGAATCTGCTATCACGGTTTGCTTGGAACTCTTCCAGCTGACAGCACCACCATTGCACACAAACAGACTGCCAGATGTCGACTTTCGATCATCTATATCAGACATGAAATCTGAGTCTGTGTATCCCTGGACTTGGAGTTCTCCATTACCAAAGACCAACATCATATCCTTAGTTCTTCTCAAGTACTTAAGGATACATTTCACAGAAGTCCAGTGTTCTTCACCTGGATTTGACTGATATCTGCTTGTGACACTCACAGCATGGGCTATATCAGGTCGTGTACATAGCATGGCATACATGAGGCTCCCTATTGCAGAAGCATAAGGGATCTTGCTCATGCGTTCTATTTCCTCAGGTGTGCTAGGGCACATCTTCTTGGAAAGATGAATACCATGTCTGAAGGGTATTAATCCCCTCTTAGAGTTTTCCATACTAAACCTCTTTAGTACTTCCTCTATGTACATCTTCTGTGAAAGTCCTAGCATCCTATTCGGTCTATCCCTATAGACCTTAATTCCTAGAATAAAGGATGCTTCACCTAGGTCTTTCATGGAGAATTCCTTGGACAACCATATTTTGACTGATCGTCAACATGGGAATATCATTCCCAATAAGGAGGATGTCATCCACGTACAATACGAGGAAGACAACAGCGCTCCCACTGACCTTTTTGAAAACACATGGTTCCTCTTCATTTTTGATGAAACCAAACTTTTTGATCACATCATTGAAATGAGTGTTCCAGCTCCGAGATGCTTGCTTAAGTCCATATATGGACCTTTGCAGCTTGCAAACCTTGTGATCAGTATCACTGGATGTGAAACCTAGCGGCTGTTCCATATAGATATCTTCCTCAAGATATCCATTTAGGAATGCCATTTTTCACGTCCATTTGCCATATTTCATAATCGAAATAGGCTGCAACGGCAAGCAATGTGCGGATGGATTTTAGCATAGCCACTGGGGAAAAGGTATCCTGATAGTCAATGCCTTCGCGTTGACTATAACCTTTTGCCACTAGTCTAGCCTTGAATGTCTCCACATTTCCCATCTGCACCAATCTTTCTCTTGAAGATCCATTTACACCCAATAGGTACTATACCTTCTGGTGGATCTACCAAGGTCCAGACTTGGTTTGAGTGCATCGAGTCAATTTCTGACTGCATTGCCTCTAGCCATTTCTCGGAGTCGATATCTGATATCGCCTCGTTGTAGGTTTTGGGATCATCACCATGAGCACCATTACCTACGAGGAACATTTTCCTCTACTTCCTCTGAAATAATACCTAAGTATCTCTCAGGGGGATGGAAAACTCTTTCCGATCTACGAGGTGGAGGAGGTAGTGTTCTTATTGGCTCAAACCTGATTTGGTTCCACTTGGTCCTTAGCTCGTTCCACTTGTGAGACTTTCTCATCAAGCTTGATCTATTTTCCAATGCCGCTGTCTTGAATAAACTATTTTTCAAGAAAGATGGCATGTCGACTCACAATCACATTGTGGTCTTCTGGAATGTAGAAATAGTATCCTAATGACTCTTTAGGATATCCTATGAATCGAGCTCTGAAGGACCTAAACTCTAACTTGTCCGCTTGTTGTCTTTTGACATGAGCCGGACAACCCCAAATTCTGAGATGACTCAGACTTGGTTTCTTACCGTGCCATATCTCATACGGTGTGGTAGGAACGGTTTTAGAGGAAACCCTATTCAGTAGATAGATTGAAGTTAACAATGAGTGTCCCCAAAGAAAATCAGGGAGGTCTGTGAAGCTCATCATGGATCGAACCATATCCAATAGAGTCCGATTTCTCCATTCTGAAACCCCGTTGAGTTGAGGTGTTCCTGGTGGAGTCCATTGAGAGACTATGCCATTTTCCTTTAGATAGTCTAGGAATTTCCGGCTAAGGTATTCACCTCCTCGATCTGATCGAAGAACCTTAATGGGTTTTCTTGTTTGTTTTTCTACTTCATGTCTGAATTCTTTGAACTTTTCAAAAGCTTCAGACTTGTGTCTCATAAGATACACATACCCATACCTAGACAGATCATCGGTAAAGGTAATGAAGTAGACAAAATTGCCTCTAGCCGGCACATCAAATGGGCCGCACACATCAGTATGTACTAGGGCAAGGAGATCTGTGGCCCTTTCCCCATGTCCTACAAAAGGGAGTTTAGTCATTTTGCCCTGAAGACAAGATTCACAAGTTGGATATGACTCGGAAAGTCAATGGACTCAATAGCCCATTTTTCTCCAATTTGTTGATCCTATCTTCTGCTATATGACCTAATCTCAGGTGCCATAGATATCTGTCGTTTGGACTATCCCTAGGTCGTTTGGCATTCACGTTTTGCTCGATAGTTAGAACAGGTACATCAATATGTAGCTGATAAAGACCATTAATAAGAAAACCATTTGCAATTTTATTTCTTTCATAAAGAATGTTACAATGGTCCTTAAAGAAGGTGAATCACATAACCTTCTTGTGCTAAGCATGAAACAGAAATCAAATTCCTGCTAGCTGCAGGCACAAAATAACAGTCTTTCAAAACTAAGTCTAAACCAGATGGTAATCGAAGAGGGTATGTTCCCACGGCTACTGCAGCAACTCTTGCTCCATTACCGACACGTAGGATCATGTCTCCATCCCTCAGCCTCCTGCTATCCTCAAGACCCTGCATAGAAGTGCACAGATGAGCACTAGAACCAGAGTCAAGCACCCAACTGGATGCAGAAGAAATCCGTAAGGTTAGACTCAATAACGAGCATACCTCCAGAAGGACCTTCCTTCTTGTTCTTCAGGGTGGCCAGGTAAGTAGGGCAGTTCCGCTTCCAATGGCCGTCGCTGTTGCAATGGAAACACTTTCCTTTGACATCGGCCTTCTTCTTCGGCTCTGCCTTCTTCTTCTTTGATCCTTCCATCCTTTTGCTTTTTCACAGACTTCTTTTTCTTTCCATAAGACTTTCTTTTGGAAGAAGTCCGTTCCATAGCAAGAACTGAGCCTTTAGAACCTTTCATAGAAAGCTCAGCGGTAACCAGCATATTCATTAATTCGGCCAAGGAATTCTGAAGTTTATGCATGTGGTAATTCATGATGAATTGCCCATATGCATCAGTCAAGGATTGCAGAATAATATCGTTCTGCAGGTCCAAGTCCAACTTCACACCGAGCTTCTCAAGCTCTTCCATGTCCTTGATCATTGTCAGACAGTGATCTTGGACTGACTGCCCATCACGCATCTTAGCCTTAAAAAGTCATTTCGTGACTTGATATTTGGCTGCGCGACTCTGTTCACCAAACATCTCCTACAGGTGAGCCAACATTTGGCGAGCAGTCCCGATATCCTTCATGTTGGCGCTGGAGCTCATCAGACATCGAGCCCAACATGTAATATCTGGCCTTATTATCTTCGTCTATCCATTTTTCCAGAGATGCTCTCTGTTCAACAGATGGACGGGCTGGTAAGGTGGGAGGGTCCTGGTCCAAAACATGGGTTAACTTCTCGAAATCCAAAATAATTTTGTAGTTCCTGAGCCAATCTTTATAATTGGGTCCAGTCAGTCTATGTGTGTCCAGGATACGTGCCAATGGGTTGGACGCAGACATTTTTCTATAGAGAGTCAAAGATTCTAGTTAGATATTATAATTTTGACTTGACCAATTTGTTTAGGGATTTTATTTTTAAACAAATTAGCTCCCACTATTTTCTCGGATCCCTACACTCCCTCTGTAGAGATGCAAAAATCTCCACGATGATTAATGATTTCTAGTGGGTGGTGCGGTCTCACCAACTGACTCATCACCTCACCTAACAGTTATTGGTGATGGGTTAGCCAATGAGTGAACAACTCTTGTTCAATGATTCTCTAATCATGGTGCACCCAAACTTGGTCTCTAATTCATGAATCTCACCGTATCCGAAATATTGATCCACTCCTTAGTTAAGTCAGACCCACCATTTGCATAGACTGGGTTTCCTAATTGAGTCTCTCACCGTATCCAAAATATTGAGCCCAACTCATCCTCCAGCCCATAGCATCCAATGCCTAATAGACATGGTTGCATCTTCTCGGTGCAACTGAGCCACTGTATCCAGCCGAGAACAATCAACCCCGGGAAGGGCCCGCACATCTACAATGGTGGAAGACCTCAGACTTAATCTTTTCTTAGGGAGAATTGATTCAGGTCTCATTAAACTAGACTTGGCTTAGTCATAACAATTATGACTAACCTAGTGGCATGGGTTAGCTCGGATTATTGACCACCTCAGATCAGAACTGTGTCAACAGATATGGCCAGGTAAGTGAGACCGGTGGAAGGAATATGCCATTAACTCGATACAAGAATGCATTCAGGTCGAGTAGCTTCCAATTAAAAATCAGTCGGTCGTATGTGCCAAACTTACCTTAGACACCAAATTGTTGAGTCAGAACCAATTGGGTTAGCCTACAATCCAGACTCTAACCTCTGAGCCTAATTAGGTCTTGCTTGATCGTGACTCGATCTTGACCCAGACTTAATCCTATTAGGCTGGTCAATTTAAGCATTGTTGATCCCATCTAACCAACTCTTGATTCGGTTTGATCAACCGCTTAGACCTAATTGAGCTACCCAAGCCCGAACCCAGTATTATGAATATGTCTTAGATCTGAAAATTCTCAATTTTAGACCTAATTAATATTTCCATAAACTTAATTCTTAATTAAGTAGGGTTCATAAACAAAATATGCACAATAAATCCTAGGGTTTCAGGATCTAGGGTTTTGCAGAAAGTAAGTTTTGGATTTTCTGATTAAGGACGAACACGCAGCACCCCTACACATCATAAGAACACCCCATCGAATGGAAAGAGAGGGCCTTTAAACCCTTCTTCATTCTTATGATCGGACGGCCAAGAGGAACGCCTTAATCAGGAACATTCAATACTACAAAACAGTATCAGATCTATATCATATATCTCATATACAAAGTAGATCTAATCATGGCATATTTTGCATACATCTCATGTATCGAATCATGCATATTTTTAGATCTAAATTATCTCATAATAATCTAAAAAATTAGATTTAAATTGATCTTATCAAAATAAATTCCTAATCTAGACAACTTATGTAGAACTATTCTACAACTAGTCTAGACATGCATCAATCACATCTCATATGATGTTTAAAATTAAATAATTTTATTTACTATTTTTTAGATGTTATTATAACCATTATAATATCAAAAAATAGTAAATAAATGGATCTAAAATATGGGTTAATCAAATTAAATTGAAAACATGCAAGACTATTCTATAGAACTATTCTATTCTAGAACTAGTCATGCATATCTTCTAATCTTAGATCCTAATCATTTAATTTTAATTTTTTCTGATTTTAGATCTGATCACATCTCATGTGACATCTAAAATCAATTATTTTTTAATTAAAATAAATTTAAAATTAGATCTAAATATTTTTTAGAACCATGGCTCTGATACCAGTTGAAGGAAAAATCCTGATTTTTTGGTCCAGGTTCGTTCAGATCTGATCAGATCAAGAGATATATTTCAAAAATTTTTTTCTTTTTGATCTATATCAGATCTAGATATTTTAGATCTAATTCTTATTATTTTAATAAATAAAATAAATAAGGATAAATTAAATCAAATTTAATTTACCTGATTTGGGTAATCCTATTACCCTATTGATGATCCTGTATGCAGCGGAAGGTTCTGGATCTAGCCATGCAAGCGCCTGGCCTCTACCGGTATCCACTCAGGGCTGGATCTAGAGATCCTCTTCTTCTCTATCACGTCTCCAAAAATCAGATCTGGATCTGATCTGGAGGATCTTCAAAACTCCTTTTGAAGATCAGCAGTCGTCCTTTGCAGCAGCGCAGCCTTCTTGCTTTTGATCGCCTTTCTTTTGATCTGGAATCGCACCAACCAAAGTCCAAAACTCCTTTTGGACGTGGAGAGCAGAGAGGAGAAGGAGGTTTGGCATGGAGGAAGAGGGGAGAGGCAGCCTTGGGCAGGGGGAATTATGATTCTCAATCATATCATGTTCTTTAATCTGAGTTGGGCGCAGGGTCTTATTTATAGACTGACTGTGATCCAACTTCTCTTCTTCCCAACCAATCACAATCCTTTGTGAAATTAGATCTAAATCTGATTGGTGGGAATAGAGTCCCCTGGATTCCTCCTTAGAGGGTGCGCCTAAGACCAGTCAAACTGGATTCTTAGAAGAACTCTAATTGGAATCCAAAAGGGAGGTGGAGTCCTTGTCCAACAAGGACTCCTAGGCGCCTCCAACTTGGGCACACGCCTAGGGTGGCATGCGCCCTCCTCCTTGCCAGGTTCTGGCAGGGGGACAGGCCCCCACCAGCTCTCCAATAGGTGCATGACATGTGGTCAAAAGTCAAAGTGTCAATGGTCAACGTTTGACCAGTCAAAGGTAGACTTTTGACCAAAGTCAAAGAACAAGAAATGGCAGGTGACCAAAAATGGCAGGTAATGTCTTACAAAATAAGACAACCTTTTCTGACTTGGACAACCTCCAGTCAGACCATATGAAGGCCTCTGATTGAGCACAAACTCCTTTGGCTCAGACAGGACAACTTATTTATGATAGAAAAAGAAGAACGTTAGGTTCAATCGAGTGCTAGCACGATTTTCTTGAACCTAATTGAATCTCATTCAGATCAATTGAACTAGATCAGTTCAATTGATGATCACCAGATTCAAACCCTTGTTTGTGTGACCCAGTTAGGTTCAGTTCTGTATGGTAATGGGATATGTCATGATCTCTATCATCGACATCATCGAAACTCCTTTCGATGGATCAGAACTCTTCTGATTCGAACAGCTAGAATGATCGATCATCTAAATCATTCTAATTGCTCCCAAAATCCACCAGTGACACCTAGCAGTATATGGTGGCAACCCATCAGAGCTGAATGCGAACCTCTTGGTGCAGCTACCTGTGTGATTAAGTTCTTCTATCTTGAGCCCCGATCAGATTAGGGTTAAGGTGAAACTCGTCAAACCCTAGTTTCTGTCATATGATGTAATCATTCGATTCGAGTCCAATGTGAAAATCTAAATAGAAACTCTTTCTATTATTTCACTCTACCATGGCCATGGGCTTCTGGACTTGATTCTCATGATTATCATAGGGCTGCTCCTCTACCACCGAGGTAGATAGATTCCATCATCTTGATGCCAATCCAGTTCCTACAATGAACATGCTATAGCCAACATACACCTCAGGGTTCCATATGGCTAGGAGACCGAGTAATGGTGTAGTCAAACTATAACACCCTCAAGGTGAACTGTCGATGCACCTCAGGTCAAAGAACCAGACACACTACTGCAGCATCGAGTCAGTCATTGACGAGAAGGTAGACTCCCTAATGACTACTCGAGGTGGTCACGCTCAGTGCCCTCATTCTCTAACGAGTATCTGTACTCTCGTTCTGGTGTCTTCACACCGTAGACTCAAGACTCATCTACTAAAGAGAAACGATTGTACACCAACCTTCCAGATCAATCACCATCCTTGTGATGATCCTATGGTCAGGAGCAATTTATTAGTTAATATTGATTATTCATGTCTTAAATTTTCAACTCTTGAAAATATGAATTATCATTACCATTAACTTAAAGGATGTATCACAGACACTAAATACACATATGTGATAGAAAATAACCCATTTATTGATTTTAGTCAAAATTATAATTTTACCCCTAGAAGTGTATTCCAAGTGTCAGCCAATTCTGGCTTCTAGGGCACATATATCTAACACTCAAATTCAGATGGCAATCTACAAATAAAAATTAACCAGATATTATAGAACCAAGATAAAGCCAAAAATTTTTTAAAAAGGTGATCTGGTTCTTCATCGAGTAGCAGTTTTAAAATTCATAGAACAGAAAAAGCTTGCTCTAAATTAGAAAGGACCATACCGAGTTACTAAGATAATTTGACCAAGAGCCTACAAAATTGAGAATCTAAATAGATCGACTATCCCAAGGACATGAAATGTTAAAAATCTCAGAATGTATTATCAATGAATTCTAAGTAAAGCCTTTGAAAATTCTATCTCATTAAGACTTCTCCAAAGTATTGAAATTATTTCGATCACCTCGGTAAAAGACCAATCTTTGAATCGACAGAGCCTTGATTGGCATAGAAGATAAGTCTCCACTATTCTTAAAGATCGATCTCCAGATTGGTAGAGCCCCGATAAGCATGGGAGATAAGATCTTCATTATTCTTAAAGATCGATCTCCGGATTGGTAGAGTCCTGATGGGCATGGAAGATAAGATCTTCACTACTCTTAAAGATCGATCTTCGAATCAGTAGAGTCTCGATGGACACAGGAGATAAGATCTCCACTATTCTTAAAGACCGATTTCCAGATCGGTAGAGTCTCGAAGGGCATAGGAGATAAGATCTCCACTATTCTCAAAGGTCGATCTTCGGATCGGTAGAGCCTGATGGGCACAGAAGATAAGATCTCCACTTCAGTGAATTATCGATCTCTAGATCGATGTTATCCTAGACTTCTATTAAATACCGATCTCTAGATCGATGGTATGATGGATTTGTATAAAAAATCAATCTTCGAATCGATGATATGATGGATTTGTATGAAATATCGATCTATGGTTCGACATTATACTACACTTCTGCTTATTACCGATCTTCAGATCAGTGTTCTCATGGATTTGTATTAATTATGGACCTCCGGATCGAAGTCATCAAATTATGATGGATTTCTATTATTTACCTATCTATGGATTGATGTTATATTGGATATTTATTACCGATCGCTAGATCGATGTTACCTTGGATCTCTATTATTTTTCGATGTCCGAATAGAGGCTATTATGGATCTTTGAAAAAGTTGATCTCCTGATCAATGTCATCTCAGGACTCCCACTATCTATCGATCTCAAGATTGATGTTATGTTGAACTTCTATCCAATGCCAATCTCCAAATTAACGTTGTTCCTAATCAAGTATTCAAGGCAACTACGTCGGGATTTTACCGAGATGGAAATGTTTATTATTACTTAGAAAATTTTTGAGTAAAAAAGTATTACAGTTAACCATCACAGATTGAAAAAAGCCAATGTCAAACATAGCTATTGGAAAATAAAATTTCATTTCATTGAATAAGATCCTTACAAAAAGCCTGAATTGGGCCAATACAAAGAGGAAGAAAGAAATCCACCTGAGGAGCTTTGGCAGGAGCAGCTACCGCATTGTCTTCTAGCGAGATGACCTCAATGGGAGCTGGGACCTCGATGGACATGGAGCTGGGAGGAGGAACTATGGCGGAACTGGCTGTCGGGACTTTGGTGAGGGTGGAAGGCTCAATCTTGGGGGTGACTAGAATGGTAGGCACCTCTGAAATAGGCTGGGGCACTTCTGCAATAGAACCCACCTCCAGCACTGGCCGAGCCTCCATCTCCAAAGCCAGAGCAAGACCTGCCTCCTGGGTTATACTGCTCAGGTTTAGGCTGGGAAAAGCTTCCCAACCAAATTTTTGCAGCTGGCGAAGCCACTGTCAAAGGCCTCTCCTGAAGCCTATGTGACTTCCTCGGCAAAATCTTCGAAGGACTTGTACTCCTCCACGACGCGGCCAGTAGCTAACTTCTAGTGCTCCAGATCCCTCTGGTAGATCAGGAGCGCCTTGTTTCGAGCAGCTAGAGTCTTGGCCTGGGAAGTCATCTTCCCCTCTAGCTCCTTTATTTTTGTCTCCAGGTCAGGAATTTTGGAGATCTCTCACCATAGTTCCAATAGCTTTTCTTCTTCCTCATTGATCTTCCTCTGAAGATCCAGCAGAGCTTTATTCTTCTTCACCACTTTATTAAGCTTATCTTGGAGCTGCTTCTTTAGCCCTATGATGGTCTTCTCTTCTTTAGCAGCCTTTTCTTCCGCCACCTTCTGGCAGTCTTTTGCAGACTGCAGACCCTCCTCTAACGACTTCTTATTTTTGCCCAACCACTCCATGTGCTTGGTGAACAATTAAAAGTAGGAGGCAGCCTGATATAAGGGCAATAAAAAAAGAAGACATCAGATTGGTAAAAAACTAACGTAGAAAAAAAAAGAAGAAAAAGAAAGAAAGAGCCTTCTTACATATAGGATGCTGCCAAAACCATTGTTTAGCAGCTCGTCCGGACCGAGGTCCCTCCTACGAGTGCGCAGCTCCATCTGTGGCATCACGATATACAGGAGATTCTTCCCCAGTGTCAGCATGTCCCATAGAGAAGCCTACCCAAGGTCAATCTGGTTGACGGAGGTCATCCATGGGTTGATTGACAGAACCTTCGAGCCCTTGGAAGGTCGGGACTAGCGAGCAGAGGTTGACGTTGGTGCTGTTGGCGGACTAGGCTGCGATGGTGCAGTTGCAGAACTCAACCTCGGGCGGGTGGATAGTTCCTTGTATGGTGGATGGACCACCTCGATAGTTTGCCGATATCCCCTAGACATCGAAGAATATGTTGGCAAAGGGCGGACACTGATGGGGTCCGCATTGATCACAATTACCTCCATGTTGGAAGGAGGCATAGATTGGGGAGATGCTAAGTTAGAGTTGATGACTTCTTTTCTCTATTGAAAATTATTTTCTAAAGCCAATCGTCAGCTTGTTGATGGTTAAGATATTGTAATTAATTTATTAATTAATAAAAAATATTTTGACATCTTTTTTCATCATAAATTTACATCATCTAATAAACTTCATTATTGTGATGAAGTCCTTAGGACTATTTAGTTTCGATAAAAAGAGGATTTATCGATTAGTCCTTAAATTTATTCATGACCAAATGATAGGATGTTAATTAGGATGACAGCGTCTATCGAGCATAGGTCGCTATATGCCATATAGGTTGGTTGTCTTCTTAATCAAGGTATGTGGAGACACTGGTATGACATATAGGTGAGATGTATGGGTACATCATTATTAAACGTGACCAACTCCAGAACATTCTACTATCGAGAATGTCTCTGATGGGATATAGGTATAAGTATCCCATAGACCTCAGATCACCTCAGTAACTTGCAAGCAACTCACTATGCTTTGGTACCAGACTAACTAAATTTTTAATTCAGCAATGGAAGACTTTTGGGCATAGTCAAGTACTTGCAAAGTCGAAGTGTGATCAAGATGAAATTGACCACTCAAGAGTTGGAGAAGAATGTATCACTGTATTTCAATATAGCAAAATCTTGGCCAGGATAATCCATAAGATGGATTTGATATTTTGAAATACAATATGGACAACCTGATCAGAGTTGACAGTTGAACTCTGATGTGTCCTATGAGCATTGTGGTTAAGAGGATGAATTATATGGAAACTATATCCGCATGGGTTCTAAGGATGGTGTTCTACACCTTCGATCTATCCGACCGTCGGATATCATTGCTAGATGATCATTTTGATTGATATAAAAATTTATTCCTATGCTACCATCTTAGGTTCGAATCTATGAGGTCACACACATTAGTACTTTTGATCTGATTGGATGGTTGATCAATGATTAAGAATCATTCTAGGATTAAACAATCAATACGATTGGTGTTTAACCTAGTGCAAGTATTGCAGAAGGATCGATTAATAATTAGATTGCTAATTAACTTAATTTGATTAAGCCAATAGACTAAGATTAAGTTTAATTAAATATGATATAATTAGATTTGATTTGGACTTGATTGGATCTAGTCCAATTGGTATTTGGATAAGCCAAGTGCAAGAAAGAACTAGTCCTAGTCTAACTAGGACTCGAATTAATCCAATTTTTTAATTTGATTAAAAAATAAATCAAAATTAATTTTAATTAAATTAAATTCTTAAATGGATTAAAGTTTTATTTAATTAGGTTGGTTTAATTTTGATTTTATTTGGTTAAAAGATCTTGTTTGACCAAGTCAAAATAGGAGTCCTAGTATGACTGAAGGAAAATTCTGATTTCTCGGATCAGGTTCGTTCAGATTTGATCGGATCAAGAGATATATTTTAAAATTTTTTCTTTTTGATCTTAATCAGATCTGAGATATTTTAGATCTAATCCTTATTAATTTAAAAATAAAAATAAAATCTAAATAAATTAAATTTACCTTGATGTAGGGTAATCCTATTATCCGTTAATGATCCTGTAAGCAGCAAAAGATTCTGGATCTAGCCACGCAAGTGCCTGGCCTTTATCGATATCCACTTAGGCTGGATCTTGAGATCCTCTTCTTTTCTATCACATCTCAAAAAATTAGATCTAGATCTGATCTAGAGGATCTTCAAAATGCCTTTCGAAGATCAGCAGTTATCCTTTGAGCAGTGCAGCCTTCTAGCTTTTAGTCGCCTCTCTCATCTGGATTGCACCAACCAAGAACCCAAAACACTTTTGGACATGGATAGGAGAGGGAGAAGATGCTTTGGCATGGAGGAGGAGAGGAGAGGCAGCCTTGGGGCATGGAAATCTCAATTTCTTTTCAAATCGTTATTTGAGTTAGGCGTGGGGTCTTATTTATAGACTATCTGTGATCCAACTTCTCTTCTTCTCAACCAATCACAACTCTTTGTAAAATTAAATCTAAATCTGATTGGTGGGAATAGAGTCCCTTGGATTTCTCCTTAGATGGTGCCTAAGATCAGTTAAACTTGATTCTTAGGAGAACTTTAATCAGAATCCAAAAAGAAGATGGAGTCCCTGTCCAACAGGGACTCCTAGGTGCCTCCAGCTTGGGCTCACGCCAAGGGTGGCGTGCGCCCTCCTCCTTGTCAGGTTTTGATAGGGGGACAGGCCCCCACCAGCTCTCCAATAGGTGGTGACACATGGACAGAAGTCAAAGTATCAATGGTCAATATTTGACCAGTCAAAGATCAACTTTTGACCAAAGTCAAAGGATTAGAAATGGTAGGTGACCAAAAATGGTAGGTATTATCTTATAAAATAAGACAACCCTTTTCTGACCTGGATAGGCTCTAGTTAGACCAAGTGAAGGCCTCTGATTGAGCACAAACTCCTTTGGCTTAGTAAGAACAACTATTTATGATAGTAAAAGAAGAACGTTAGGTTCAATCGAGTGCTAGCACGATTTCCTTGAACCTAATTGAATCTCATTCAGATCAATTGAACTGGATTAGTTCAATTGATGATCACCAAATTCAAACCCTTGTTTGTGTGACCCAGTTAGGTTCAGTTATGTATGGTAATGGGATATGTCATGATCTCTATCATCGACATCATCGAAACTCCTTTCGATGGATCCGAATTCTTCTGATTCAAACAGCTAGAATGATTGATCATCTAAATCATTCTAATTGCTCCCAAAATCCACCAGTGACACCTAGCAGTATATGGTGGCAACCCATCAGAGCTGAATGCAAACTTCTTGGTGCAGCTACCTGTGTGATTAAGTTCTTCTATCTTGAGCCTCGATCAGATTAGGGTTAAGGTGAACTCGTCAAACCTTAGTCTCTGTCATATGATGTAATCATTCGATTCAAGTCCGATGTAAAAACCTAAATAGAAACTCTTTCTATTATTTCACTCTGCCATGGTCATGGACTTCTGGACTTAATTCTCATGATCATCATAGGGCTGCTCCTCTACCACCGAGGTAGATAGATTCCATCTTGATGCGATCCAGTTCCTACAATGAACATGCTATAGCCAACATACACCTCAGGATTTCGTATGGCTAGGAGACCGAGTAATAGTATAGTCAAACTATAATACCCTCAAGATGAACTACCGATGCATCTCAGATCAAAGAACCAGATACACCACTGCAGCATTGAGTCAGTCATTGACGAGAAGGTAGACTTCCTAATGGCTACTCGAGGTGGTCACGCTCAGTGCTCTCATTCTCTAACGAGTACCTGTACTCTCATTTCGGTGTCTCCACACTGTAGACTCAAGACTCATCTACTAAAGAGAATTAATCGTACACCAACCTTTCGGATCAATCACCATCCTCGTGATGATCCTATGGTCAGAAGCATTTTATGAGTTAATAATGATTATTCATGTCTTAAATTTTCAACTCTTGAAAATATGAATTATCATTATCATTAACTCAAAGGATGTATCACAGACACTAAATATACATATGTGATAGAAAATAATTTATTTTATTGATTTTAGTCAAAATTATAATTTTTTCCCTAGAAGTGTATTATAAGTGTCAGCCAATTCTGGCTTCTAGGGCATATATATCTAATAGTGACTAGGACTCCCTATCTCCTTGTGCCACCTTGGTCCCAATGCCCCCATACCTATTTTTTAGGTTTTTTTTATGGAAAATCTCTTTCTTCATGATTTTCATGCCCCCTCTCTGCCTCCAAGTCATATTTGGAAGTTAGGTGGAAGATCAAGTCAAAGGAGGAATTGGTTTTGCTTAGGATTCTATGAGATAGAATCCTTGTGGACCAAAACATCTTTCCTTGAGTGCCACCCCCTCTTTTAATTAATTCTTCTCTTATTCTATGAAAATAATCTCATTTTTTGTGTGCCCTCTCTTGCTGGTCCATGCCAAAAATTATGGAGGAGGCATCCAAGAGTTGGGTGCCCCAACAACTTCCCATGTTTGGATATTCCTAGTCTAAAAATTTGACCTAACTTGGACTCTTCTTTTTCTCAATTTATTAGATGAATTTTGTTCTAATTTTTTTATGAAATATAGAGCTTTGGGAGAGGTTTAGGGTGTGCAATAATCAGAGGAAGAGGGTCCTTGGGCATGGGAATTCTATAGGCACCAAACTAGGTGTCTAGGTGAGAGAAAAGAGAAGAAGAAAAGGGTCTTCTTCTAGGGTTGTTTTATTTTCAATCTCTCCTCCTTTTTTTTGAGTTTTTTTTTGAGAGAGTCTTAGATCAAAAAATTTTTATCTTTCTTCTCATATTTTGGAGAGTCTAAATTTTGAAGAAGGAAGCATCGGTTCGACCGTCGAAGAAGAATCAGCACAGTACTAGCATGCTGTGCTGATTTTCTGCATTGAACTTTAGATCAAAGATCGTCGGCTCGTATGGACGATTCCTAAAGGTCAGATGTGTCTGCGGCTGGTGACTTCATCCTCAAGCCCAGATCAGCAAGTTAGAATATCTAAACTTACTCAGATAATAGATCTAATCTATAAACTTCATACCTGCATTTGATGTAGTGTAGATCTAGGTTAATTTGATCAACCTTTTTTTTTCTTATTTGATTTTAATTTTTGATTTAATATTATACCTTAATCATATAATAGATTTGAGATTTGAGTATTCACTTAGTTATTTAAATAAATTTTAAATTTATTTAAGTCTTTCGCTATAAGATCTTGAAAAAGTTTCAAGATCTACCTATGAAATCCCTAGATCTAGTTCCTTCAATTGGTATCAAAGCCTAGGTTCTTATTACATGATTTTTATGCATGTCTAGATTATTTCTTAGATTAGATCTAATTTATAATCTAATTATTAAATCTAAAATTAAAAAAATAATAATAAAATATTTTAGATTGCACGGACTACCATAAGATTGTCCTACTGTAAGATTTATCCCTTATAGTGAATAGATTATCTTAGTATGTACTGATCTAAAATATTAATCATAAAATTTTAGATTAGATCTAAGAGATTTTATGATCTGATTAAATATATTTTAATCTAATTTCAATCATCATAAATATGTTAGATTTAATCTAGGAAGATTTATGATTGATTATTATTGAAACTATTTCAATTACATGAATCTATTTAGATTAGATCTAAAGTAGTTTTATGTTTATTTTACTTGTATATTGATTATGAATTAAACATGCAACTTGGTTGATAGAACCATGTTGTAAAAATATTTTACAAACATAAAAATTATTTTTGAAAAGCCAAAACCCAACCCTCAGCCCAAAACTTAATTAAGAATTAAGAAGTTGCTTGATTAGGTTCTAGGATTATAAATTGAAGATCCTAAGACACAAATCATAACACATTGGGTTAAATAGGTTAGTGAGGATTAGGTCCATTAATTGGGTTAGACCTAGGGTTAAATTAAAGAATGGACTTAATTAGAGAATTGACTAAATCTAATCAATTATTGTCACAGATTAGGTCAAGAATTCTCTAGATCAATTACAATAGTTATAGTTGGTCAAGTTCATGTCTTTAACAAGACCAAAAATTGACTTGATTTTGGGCTATGCAGTCTAGCATAAACTGTTCGGTTGATCTAATTAAAACTAATTAAACCAGTTGGTATCTAAGATAAATCAGACCAGTGATTTTTATTGACAGCCCGCTTATCTGGCCATTTCTGATGGTATCTAAGGTAAGCCTGGCATATCCTTCCATTGATCGAACATACCTAGCCTCTTGGTGAGATTATGTTTTGATCGAATTACTTGACTATTTGAGCTAACCCATGTCAGCTAGGTAAATTAGCTTAACTGATTTAGGTGCTCCTAGACCAATCTATTAATGGTCTCCCTTAAGCTGACTTGGTAAAGTTAGTGGGAGGATCATGACAAGCTGGTTAATATGACCTACTCACTTTTATAAATAAATTCTTTAAAATTATTAGGTCCTTAAAATAAAATAGTTATATAATAACTGGATCATAGCCTCCCATTAAAGTGAATGATAATGGGTCCATCAGTTGGATAATCATTGAAGGCCCAAAGGCCTGGTGCTTATCAGTTGATGGAATTATCATTCATTATATAATCTCTTGGATACATCTTTTTAAATGGTGGTCAGGTGGGCCAACCAAAGTTGGGCCTGATCATTCATTGGTTGGATGGGCCAAGTATGGTCAAATTAATGGTTGGATCTAACTGGACCCTTTTCTGAGAAGGCCAAAGCCAATTGATCAGAGCCTGGGGCAAAATTTAATTACTAAAAATTATTTTAAAAAATAATTAGTTATGAACCTATCCTTATATGTACATGGGTGGGCCAACCAAAGTTGGACTTATGTACAGTCTATGTGGTATCTAGTACCCACTAAAAAATTAGGATAATTCCTCGAATTGGTGGTAGAGGCTACCAATTCAAATAAAATAGTTGAAGAAATCTTTTGATTAAAGTCTAAATTCTTAGGTTTAATGAAATAATTACTAATTAGATTTTGATTTTTCTTTATGCAGACATGGCCACTTCTCCATCACTCCAATCATTGTTGGACAATGATAAGTTGGTGGGACCTAACTTTGGTAGCTGGTATTGAAAGTTGAAGATTATCCTGTAGTATGAATGGATCCTATATGTGCTAACGGATCCTGCATCTGAGGAGCCAGCTGCCAATGCACATGGAACAGTTAGAGATACTTATCAGAAGTGGCTTAGTGATCGAACCATGGTGCACTGCATTATGCTGGCTGTGATGAGCGACGAGTTCAATCATAAGTTTGAGACAGCTCAGCCAAATAAAATATTCTAAGTGTTGGAGGATTCTTTTGGTACACCCGATGACGTTGAGAGGCATAAGACTAGTTGTGCCATCTTCAACGTTAGAATGTGGGATGGTGCCTCTATCACTGATCATGTATTGTATATAATCGAGCTGATAGACCACTTGAGCAAGCTCAACTTTTCCTTGCATAAACAACTTGGAAAAGATGCAATACTTAACTCGCTGCCCAAGTCTTATCTCCCATTTCTTATATATTATAGAATGTCAAAGCTTGAAGTGGACTACCATGGGTTACTGGGGTTACTTCAGAACTTTGAGAAGGATCACCAACTCCATAAGGAGTTGATGAACTTAGTGGAAGATTCGTCTTCTCGTTCTCGATTCTTTGGAAAAGAGAAGAAGAACAAGAAGAAGAAAGCCAAGAAGGTGCATGTTCATGCTAGGACACCTATGCAGGCTCAGACCCCAAGGACCAAGCCCGATAAGAGTCTAGCCAAATGCTTCTTTTGCAAAAAGCAAGAGCACTAGAAGAGGAACTGTCCTCAGTACATTGCCTTCCTAGATCCGAACAGGTAGAGAAAGAAATAAGCTATTGCTGGGCAAGGTATGTATATGATAACTCCTTGCAATTTTTTTATTTATGATATTATTGATTGGGTATTGGATACCGGTAGCCCTTACCATATTTATAATTCATTGCAGGGATTGCAGGTCAGTAGAAGATTCGAGCAAGACTAGAGATTCCTGAACATTGGAGGTGAAAGATCAGTTCTAGTTCTAGCTTTAGAAATTTTGAAACTTATATTCAAATCTCATACCATTATTCTTAGTGATTGTCATTTCTGTCCTAGTTTCTTTTCAAATATCATTTCTGTAGGCCTTTTGGATATGAATAATTATGAAATTTTAATAAAGAAATGAGTTTGTAATGTCATTATGAATAGTGTTACTACTTTCTATGGATAATTGAATAATGGTGTATATATGTTATCACAATCTAATAATGTAGTCTACTCTACTGGCAAGCACCTTAGATTAGATAGTGTATTAGATATCTACTTATGGTACTATAGGCTAGGTCATATAAACAAGAACAGGATAAACAAGTTGACTCAGGAGGGAATCCTCGAAGTTAATGATTGTGAATTACTTCCAACCTATGAGTCCTATCTTCTTGGTAAAAAGACCAAGTCATCTTTTACTGAAAAAGGTGAGAGAGCTAAAGAGCTCTTAGGTCTAGTACAAACTGATGTATGTGAATCAATGAGTATAAGTGCCAGAGGTGGATATATCTACTTCATCACTTTCATAGATGATCTATCCAAATATGGATATGTTTATCTGATGAAACATAACTCGGATTCTTTTGAAATGTTCAAATGATTTCAAAGTAAAGTAGAAAAATAAACTAAAAAGAGTATTAAAATTTTTCGATCTGATCGAAAAGGAGAATACCTTTCTGGTGAGTTTCTCACATATCTAGGAGAGAATGAAATTCTCTCCCAATGAATTTCTCCTAGAACACCACAGCATAATGGTGTGTCTGAAAGAAGAAATTGAACTCTATTAGACATGGTCCGATCCATGATGGGATTTGCCAGCTTGCCGATATCCTTCCAAGGATATGTACTCGAATTGGCTTGTTATCTATTAAATAGAATTCCAAGTAAATCTATAGTTAAAACTCCATATGAGATATAGATGGGATGTAAGCCAGTACTTTCACACCTTAGGATTTAAGGGTACCCAACTTATATCAAACAGTTAGTTACAGACAAACTTGGACCTAGGTCTGACAAGTGTACATTCATAGGATATCCAAAAGAGACCAAAGAATACTATTTCTATCATACTAATGAACAAAAAATGTTCGTCAGCCTTAGGACAATCTTTTTGGAAAGGAAGTTCCTTGATGAAAGAACTGTTGCCTCTAAGGTTGAACTTGATGAAGTTTAACAGGTAGAAAGTCCAACATAGAATGTTAAACCTAAATCAGATTTGATCAGATCAATTTCGAAGCCTAGCAAACCCGCACCATTAAGGCGATCCAGTAGAGTACCCCACCATCCGAACAGATATTATGGATTCTTGGTCCAGGATGGTGATCCCATCGAACTCGATGAGAATGATGAGGAGCTGATCACTTATATGGATGCGATGCAAAGACCCGACTCTAAGAAATGGCTAGAAGCCATGAGATCTAAAATGGATTTCATGAAGGTCAATGATGTATGGATATTAGTTGACCCACCTGAAGGGCTTAAATCCATTGGGTGTAAATGGGTCTTCAAAAAAAAAGAGGGACGCAGATAGAAAGGTAGAGATCTATAAAGCCCATTTGATTGTTAAGGAATATCGTCAATGTTATGGTATTGACTATGACGAGATGCTGTGGCAATGCTCAAGTCCATTCGTATCATGCTTGCTATTGCTGCCTATCTGGACTATGAGATCTGGCAGATGGATGCGAAGACAGCTTTCCTAAATGGAGAGTTGATCGAAGAGGTGTATATGATACACCCTAAAGGATTCACATCCACAGATGAGTCCAAGGTGTGTAAGCTTCAAAGATTCATTTATGGATTGAAGCAGACATCTCGAAGTTGGAACATGCATTTTGATAAAGTGATTAAAATGTATGGCTTCGTTAAGAACAGAGAAGAACCCTGCATTTACAAATGGACAAATGGTTCAACAGTGGTATTCCTTATTTTGTATGTGGACGAATATTCTCTTAATCGAAAATGACATCCCCGCACTATAAGAAATAAAAGTTTGGTTGTCATCATAGTTCTCCATGAAAGACTTGGGTAAAGCATCCTACATTCTAGGGATGAAGATCTATAGGGATAGATCTAAAAGGATGCTTAGTATATCCCAATCCATATACATAAAAACTGTGCTGAAGAGTTCAGCATGGAGAATTCCAAAAAGGGCTATCTTCTGATAGGCTAAGAAATTTCTCTCTCTAAGAAGGATTGTCTGACAACTCCTGAAGAGAGAGAGCATATGAGTAGAATTTCATATGCTTCGATAGTAGGATCTATTATGTATGCAATGATCTGTACGAGATCAAATGTGGCATACTCACTAGGAGTAGTAAGTAGATACCAGTCTGATCCTGAAGAAAATCACTGAAAGGTGGTTAAAACCATCCTTAAGTATTTGAGAAATACTAAGGATCAATGGTTGATTTATGGTGAGTCAGATCTAAAGCTTGTGGGATTTACAGACTCCAGCTTTTAATTTGATCATGATGACAGTAAAAGTGTGTTAGGATATATCTTTACTCTAAATGGTGGAGCCATCTGTTGAAAAAATTTTAAGCAGCATACAGTGGCTAACTCTGTTTATGAAGCAGAGTACATGGTATTATTAGATGCAGCAAAGGAAGCTATATGGCTGAGGAAGTTCATCATCGAGCTCGAAGTAGCACCCTCCATTGATGGTTCAGTCTTGCTCTACTACGACAGCACTGGCACCATAGCTCAAGTGAAGAAACCGAAGGCACACCGACGAACAAAGCACATTCTACGCCGCTTCCATTTGGTCCATGAGATCGTGGATCATGGTGACGTTGATCTTCAGAAGATTGACAAAAAGAAGAACCTAGCTGACCCCTTCACTAAAGCTCTGGCAATCAAGAAGTTCGACAACTATAAGTCGAAGATGGGTATTAGATACTATGCCGAGAGGCTTTAGGACAAGTGGGAGTTGTTGAAAATTATGTCTCAAAGTCAATCGTCAGCTTGTTGATGGTTAAAATATTATAATTAATTTATTAATTAATAAAAAATATTTTGGCATCTCTTTTCATCATAAGTTTACATCTTCTAATGAACTTCATTATTGTGATGAAGTCCTTAGGACTATTTAGTTTCGATAAAGAGAGAATTTGTTGATTAGTCCTTAAATTTATTCACGATCAAATGATAGGCTATTAATTAGGACGATAGTGTCTATCGAGCATAAGTTGCTATATGTCATATAGGTTGGTTATCCTCTTAATCAAGGTGTGTAGAGACACTGGTATGACATACAGGTGAGATGTATGGGTACATCGTCATTGAGCATGACCAACTCCATAGCATTCTACTGTCGAAAATGTCTCTGATGGGATATAGGTATAAGTATCCCTTAGACCTGAGATCTCCTCAGTGACTTGCAAGCAACTCATTATGCTTCTGTCCATCTAAAATCTTTGATTTATTTTAAGGTTTTGAAGAATGAAAGTTATTTTTTGGTCGACCTGGATATGAATCTGCTAAGCAATGCCACTTATCCGGTGAGTTACTGCACTTCTTTCATGGAGCTTGGTGCCCTCATATTGAGTAATGCTTGAATTTTCTCAAGATTGACTTCTATTCCTTTCTAGGTTACCAAAAATCCAAGAAACTTTCCGACCATGACTCCGAAGGTGCACTTATTTGGATTGAGCTTTATCTAATATTTGCGGAGCTCTCCAAAAGCTTCTTTCAGGTCGGTGATATACCGATCTTCTTTTATACTTTTGATCAGTATATCATCAACATAGACCTCCATGTTGTGGCCGATTTGGTGCTTGAAGATCTTGTTTACCAGGCGTTGATAGGTGACACCTACATTTTTTAAACTAAAAAGCATCATTTTGTAACAATATAAATCTTTATCAGTGATAAAGGTCGTGTTCTCCTCATCTTCTGGAGCCATTCCAATTAGATTGTAATCTAAGAGGGCATTCCTAAGACTTAACAACCTGTGGCCCGACGTGGCATCGACTAGCTAGTCAATTTTTGGTAGTAGGAAGCTATCTTTTGAACAAGTTTTGTTGAGATTGGTGAAGTCAATGCAAATCCTCCACTTTTCATTCGCCTTTTTAACCATTACTATATTAGATATCCAATTTGGGTATTGCGCTTCCCTGATGAACTTTGCTTTTAATAATTTATCAACTTCCCCATCTATCGCTTTTTGTCTTTCTAAGGCAAAGCTCCTCTTTTTTTGTTTCACAGGCTTGTATTTCGGATCTATATTTAATTTATGCATGATAATATCTGCAGGAATTTCAGACATATTAGAGGCTATCCATGCAAATATATCGGTGTTTTGTTGAAGAAAGGAGATCAATTTTTTTTCTGAGGTCGGTATTCAACCGAGCTCCTATCTAGACTATTTTTTCTAAATCTTTTTTCAGTGGAATAGTTATAAGAGGCTCTGCTGATTCTCCTAGGATTTTTTCGATCTTGATTTCGAAGTCTAGGTAAGAATTTTTTTTTGGTGGATTACTGACTGGTTCTTTCTTCTTAGAGGCTATCAGAAAGCACTATCTAGCTACTGTCTGGTCTCCATGCATCTCTCCAATGCCTATACTAGTTGGAAATCTGACCAATAGGTGAAGGGTGAAAACTACTGCTCTGAGGGCATTAAGCCAAGGTCGGCCTAAAATGGCATTGTATGTAGATGATATTTTGACAACCAGAAATATGAGTTGCATGGTTGATTGATGTGGTTTTTTCCAGCGATAACTGACAAGGTGATTTCTCTTTCAACTGCTACCAAGTCACCTAAGAATCTAACCAGAGGGCAGCCCACTTATGTTAGATTATGGATCATATTCATCTTTGAGAAAGCGTCGTAAAATAAAACATCTATCAAACTTTCATTATCAATCAGAATTCTTTTTACATCATAGTTTGCTATCGTCATTGAAACAACGACAGCATCATTGTTGTATGTTTGGATCGCTTGAGCATCATCATCAAAAAAAAATTACATTTTTAGTATACTGCCTTTTCAAAGGACTCCTGGATGCCCCCCGAGGCCTGCTATCTTGTGAAATCATGTTGATGACTCCTGCAGTTGGCCGATTATTTTCAGTTGCATCATCTGGTCTCTATCATGGTTCCAGAGCCTGATTTATCTGATCTTGGACGTACTTGCCGAGGTAGCTCCGACGAATTAGAGCTTCAATCTCATCTCTGAGTTATCGTCATTCATCAGTGTCATGTTCGTGATCTCAGTGGAAGTGGCAGTACTTACCCTTATTCCTTTTATCAGTGGGGGCCTTTATGGGGATCGGATGGTGGAGATATTCTTGGTTCTCTATCTCTATCAAAATCTATGATCGAGGGGCGGACAAGGAGGCATAGCTATTGAATTTTTGAAAAGAACTTTGGGATCTCGAATTTTTTCGAGGTGGTTCACTGCTGCTCCCCTGATTTCCATCCTCCATCTCATGAGACCACTTTTTTCCTTCTTCTTCCTTCCTTTTTTTATTTTTATTCATCTTTTCTTTCTCTTCAGCATGAGCATATTTTTGGATTCTGCCCAACATGGCTTCATAATTCTTTGGAAAGCTTTTGTTGAGGGAGAAGGTCAAATGATAACTCTGGAGTCCTTATTTTAGGGCTAACATCGTGACAGACTCATTAAAGTCTTTAATTTCAAGAATGATCGTATTGAAGCGGGCCATATATTTTTGGAGGGATTCTTCCTCCTACTGCACTATGGAGAATAAACTATCTGAGTACTTCAAGTGGAGCCGATTGCTCCCATAATAGGCCACGAAGAGCCTGCTCAATTGATCAAAATAAGAAATAGATTCAAGATGGAGTCCAAAGAATCATACCCTCGTAGATTTTTTGAGGGTGATGGGGAAAACCATGCAAAGAAGGATGTCAGACACATCTTGGAGTCTCATTACGTCGCGATATCCTTCAATATGGTCTTGAGGGTTTGCAGAACCATCAAACGACTCGAGGGGAGGCATTTTGAATCGAGATGGAATCGGCTCATTCAAGATTTCAGCAGAAAAAGAAGAGGTGAATTGAAAATCTCGCTTATTCTAAGAGGGTTTCCCGAGTTGTACCTCTTTCAGTCTTTTATTCAGATCTTGAAGTTTCTGTTCAAGATCTATCTCCCATGGTCGAATCTCGCTGCAAGGAGTTGATTCTGCTTCGAAAGGGCATCCATCTTCTTGATCTGGAAGACGCACTTGATGACATTCTTGAGGAATTGAGGGATGGCTGGTCCGTTAGCAGCTTCTTAAGGTTCTAGCGGATTTGATTCTTACCGCCGCTCCATTGCCTGCTGGAGTTGTTGCACTACGACAGTCAGAGCCTGGATTTGCTATATCGGAAGGCTAAACTACTGAAGATCGATCATTGTTGGAGGATGGGACTGGACCATCTTTGGAGAAACTCCGAGGAAAGATGGAGTTGGATTTTGCATCTTTTTAATCATTTTTCATAAAATTTTGGATTGCCATCCTTCCTCTAGTGCCAATCCATTGCTGCAAGACTTTGGAAGGAAGCGAAGACCCCATGTTGGAGAACAATATTGGGGTAGATCGACTTGGATTTGCCAAAAAATCTACAAGAAAAATCTCAAGAATCGGTGGGGTATCTTCCGGTTTAGGATCCTTCGATGCTTAAATTAGCTGAGGTCTTGAGAATAAATAGTAAAAAATAAAAATCAAAAAGATGAAATGATAGAATTTTGGAGGAGATCTAATCTTCTTTTAGTAGGAAAGAAATTATTTTAGCAGAGTTTAGACTTTGTGAATCTAAAGTGTGAGCTTACCTTGAGGAGTACTATACCCTCCTATTTATAGAGAAGATCATTCGAACCTTATGAAAGATTTGTTAGGCCGTTAGTTTGTTATAGCCAACTGGATTACAGCTGTTGGCCGTTGGTCTTGCTGGCGTTTGGCTGGTATTGCCGTCCACAACGTTCTAGGCATCATCTAACTCTGATACTAAATTATAGACCCATGATATTGCTCGAATGCCAATCATCCTTGACATCACAAGCACCCTGATACTATGTTACGGAAGCTCTTGATTTTTAGCATGAAGCTGAAGAAATCCATGACGTTCTCTATGGGTAGCAAACCACTGATCCTCCATCTGAATCTATGATGGAATGCCTTCCTCCTTGGGTTTGAGGGAGATGCCCCCTTCTCTAGAGCTTCTTTAGAAACCCTAGGGCAGCAACTCTAGAGAGAAAAGAAGAAGAGAGTTGAGAAAGAAAAGGTCTATATTTCACAGTATAATAAAATCCTAATACAACCTATGTATTTATACATAGCCATTAGGCCCGACCAAAAAACTTTCCGACTAATCCAATGCATGAAAGCACTCACCGAGCTCATGTACACCCATATCTCCCATGCTCTCATCCTCTGGATCTAGATTCGATCCATACATGAATTAGCCCCCTTAAGATCTCTCAAATCAGACCTTAAGATCCCTAGGATCAACTCAGACCCTAGCCCAAAATAGATCCTTACGTAACTCTGCCCATGCACTGAGCCGGCTTAGTCACAGCACTGAGCTAGCTAAGTTTCATTGGATTGGCTCAGTCTAAAATTGAGCCGGCCCAATCCTGTGCTGTGCCAGCAGTTCCAAATATGTAGCTCTCTATTTTATCTGTGCTCTGAGACTTAGTCGATTCAATTTTGGACTGAGCCAGCTAACCTATAGAAAATCTCTTTTCTACAGTCTTGATTCTCCGACTTTGGTTTCTTACTTTATCTTGTGTCCCAGATCTCTGAAGCACCAACCAAGCCTTTAGAATCTTCGGAGCCAACCTCCTGACTCCTTCCGTGGCCTTCCAAGGCTTGGAAGCACCATAAATTCTTACAATCTCCACCTTGGTGCCTCAAGTCTTGGCAAATCTCTCAACAATGACCTCCTGCACATTCCCACTATCCCTGCATACTCAACAACACCCGTGCAAACATCACCTCCACCAATCCTCTTTAGCTATTGTGCACCTTTAAGGCCTTTGGAATGAGCACCTCTACCATTGAAGATCTGTGCTTGCTTCTTGGTACCATCATGAAATTGTAGGATCCCTTCTGCTTAGCAGCTGCATCACTTTCTCTAGACTTTTCTAAAAAAATCTACAGCATTTCTGCACCAGCATATGCTGTACCACCTAATACAATCTCCTCAAAGCTACGTCTGTCCACCTACACACGCCGCTTCATCTGAAACTGTGCATCATCGGCACTCTGAACTCATGTCAAATTTTTTCTTCACTTATGAAGCCACCACTGCAGAGCTCCAGCTATATCTGAAGTCCACCTGATGCCGTAAAAGTCGACTCTATCATCGAGTCCCTCAAGATCAATCACTCAATGCTGTATTGTTGAGCCTACTGCTGCACCTCGAATATCATCATTGTCTCTTCGAATTCTCCGCAATCTGCGGCCCTCTTCAAAGCTATCTTAAATACCTCCACAATCTACGGGCACCTCCAAAATCTAGGAGCTCATCCAACTCTTCTAAAACCAGCGATTGAAACCTAGGAAATTCCACCCTAGTCCTTCTCTTCTGCCCCTACACCAACCATCGCTTCAGTTGCGCTCGGAGAACCATCCTCCATCTGAACCATAATTCTTCCTGGTGCCCCAGCAGGAGAAATCTGATCCATGATACTCTCGACTGTCTGAGACCTCCTGACGCTTTCTAAGACCTCCTGGCTCTCCCTGAGATCTGCTTTCGATCTTCCTGAGAAGTCTCTGACACCATCTGCTGAGATACACTCCTCGACTGCTGCACCACCGAGCCTCTCTCAATTTCATGCCTCTATGGTAGCGCTTATGCAGCACTCCAACGCTTCCTGATTCGTCTCTACGTCGCTCTACAGCTATCCAGTCCTGACCTACTGGACCTCCATGGATCATCCATCTCCATCACTCCCAAGGCTCCGCAAATTCATGCTCTAATTGAACCGCTGAATACATCTCCGACTACTTTTCCATCTTTCAGACACCGAAGGATGTATAGTCGCTTCTTCAGCCTTTCTTCGATCATTACCCATTGAAAAACTTCTCTTCAATAGTCCTACACTGTCCATCTTTCTAGAGAATTCTGATGCTATCTACTGAGATACCTTTCTCGACTGCTGCATCGTCGAGCCTCTCTCAGCCCTGCATCTCTAGGAAAGCGTTACTGCAGCACTCCAATGCTCCCTGCCTATCATATAACCATCATACACTCCGATCTTTTCACCAAGATCGATTAGCAAATCATGCACCAAATCCTTCCATCCCGAAAAATTTTTTTTCCGTTAATCCTCTCAACCTTCATCTTCAATTCGCTGCTTTCGGTTGGCCAAACCATAGCAATAATAAGGTAGATTTGAGACATACCATGGAATCTTTGTACATATTTTTTATTTCATCTTGTACGATTTCTCCTTCCCTTTCATACACTATCAGGCTCTGAAACTTAGCTCTGATACCATATTACAGTCCACAACGTTCCAAGCATTATCTAACTCTAATACCAAATTGTAGACCCATGATATCGC
>QRFJ01005649.1:0-36707 GCA_006176705.1 Cocos nucifera
GGAGAGAGATCGATCAAATAACAATAATAAGTTAAAGCTTTTCTAAAATTGTCCGAAGGATTGTGGGGCATCCAAGAGTCGAAGGTTTTGATGCGAGATCGACTCTGTGAAACAAAATCTAATGGCTCGAATGCATGCATTTTGAATCCACTGCGCTTCTGAAACAATACATTTAGAAATTGAGTATCTAATATTTATTCTAAAAATAGGAATTCAACTCTATATTTCTGGTAGAGTTTTCCTCTAAATATGGGCCTGAAAGTGGGCTCGAAACCGGCTGAGTCCCTCGGGCCAAGGTTGCGGCTTGGTCCGGGCTGTTCGGGTTGGCCGCAAGGACTATTCGGGTCAAGGTCTCAGGACAGGTAAAAATATAGAGCCGCATATTATATTCAGACCAGGCTGCTTGACGCTGAGTCGCATAAGATTGGCAGCCGGCTTGAGCCGTATCGTGTATGTTCACCGAGACGCAGGTATTTCGCATTATTTAAATATACGAGATATCGACAATAATAAGCGCTACATTAACATTAATCACCCCCTTTCCCCACGACCCTCTCACTCCACCGCTTGCCATCCTACCCTGATCTCTCTCCGGCCGGATCCTCCTCCGCCTCTCTCCTCCCTTGCGAAACCACCTCCCTGCCCTCACCCGATCTTCTCTCTCTCGCCATCGTGTTAAACATCCCGCTCAACCACTCGCCTCTAGATCCTCTCCCTCACGTATTTTTGGTGTCCGCAAAATCCCCGGATGCCAGCTCATCCAGATGCCATCGTGAAGCGCCTCCTCTCTCCCTCTGCCCTCCCCCGCAGAAATCCCCCCTCTATCCCCTCCCTCATTAAACCCCCCTCCCTCTTCGCAAGCTTTGCGCACCCCCACATCCGCTGCCTGGGTTACGCCCAGCACCACCTTCCAGCCCCGCCGCAGACATCCCCCGGCAGATCCCTGCCTCCCTCCACATGCTCACCCGAAGGTATCGTCCCCTCGTAGCAAAATGCCCCTCCCATCCCTTGCGAATCCCGCACGCCCCGGACGTGCCACGTCCGCCTGGGCTTAACCCCAGCACACCTCCAACCAACCACACCTGCATCGCCCCAACCCACCGTGCCCTGGCCCGGGCAGCTCACCTCACGCCGCCATCCGGCCCCTCCTCCTCTCCTACCTTCCGTCCCGACACCACCCCCTCCTTCCCTGGTTGTATGAGGATGCAAAAGCAAAAAAAAAAAGGATTTTACCTTTTTTAGGGGGCAGCGGCAGACGGCAACACTGCGGTTGGTGGCAGGGATGGTGGCGACAGTAGTTGATGGGAGGTGGAGGTTGGGGAACCACCGATGTGAGATGAGAATCAAAAGAAGAGAAGGATGAAAAAGAGAGGTAGGCCGGTGGAAGGGTTGGGCGGAAAAATAGGGAGGGCGGGGGTGGGAGATGAAACGCACGAGGATGGGATGGTAAATTTCTAAAAAAAATTACAACGTAAATTATGTCGATCAATACTAATTATCAGATGAATAAATAAATATCAAAATTATATTTTAAGTTAAAAAAATTAACAATTTTACCAACATAAAGTTATTGTTGCGGCAAATCTTGGACTTAAGCAACATTTAAGAATATGAAAGGTAATTAAAATTATACCTAACTATCGAGGAAATTATTGAAATCATGTATTGAATAAAGTTATAAATCATTTAATAAAATTATTTACCACTATATATTTCTTCATCACAACATAATCTAATTTAATCGATGATATATGTAGATACTATCATAATGAAGTGGTTTATTTGGTTTATATATTAATTTATTAGGTCTTATATGTAAATTATATAATTATAGTAGTTTTAATATATTAAATTTGTTAGAAATAATTTGTGACAAAATTGAAACTCAAAAATAAGTAAATTTCCGCTACATTAACCTTTAATGTAGGTAATTATTCTATTGTGCCGATGTTTCTTACATTGCTTATAAATTTTTTTTTGCAAAAATGATTATTTTAAGTCGGTAAAAAACTTATTAGCCTTTCATTGATTTTTAAGATTAGCTTTTATATTTTTTATAAATAATTTATGAGTATAGATTATTGAATTTAAAGTTCCATCTCGATTAAGTTTATTTAATCTAAATAATTATTATTAGATTATCATTATATAAAGATGCTAAAACCCTCAACCTCGACTGGTAGACGTGCTTGTTAGCTATGTCGAGTCATAAAATTTTATCTCGATGGTCAAGAATGACTGCATGATGATCTGATAAATAGAGAATCAATGGATCAATTTACAGCAATGATCTCAATAATATTTTATAACATACTATCGAAAATTTTAACTTGCAATCGAACCAATCTTATTGTAATCATGGCTAATGTAGTAAGAAATAATTCAACCATTAAATAAAAAATGAGTGATCAAAAAATCAAATGGCATTCGGATTTAAGATGATTTTTGTAAGATAAAGTAATCTTTGCTCTATAACTATCATCATATATAGTCATAATCAATAAAATTTAAACTGTAATGTATATGAACCATCTGTTAAGCAGATCTTATAAAAATATAGTATATTTATCGCGAAACGATCTCAAAGAAAATTAGTATCAAGACATAGAATATTTTGGATTGGTTCATTATATATGCTGTTATGAATTTAATGATTCACTAAATGTACAAAATAAATTAAAGGTATTATCAAAGATCATTAACACCCTAAAAGGGAATTATCATCTTATAATGCGTACGTGTTTGGGCAGCATTATGATCCATCGTAGTTTTGCATTTAATTGGTTAGCATAGATCATTCCATGCTAAATTACACTATGATGATGAATGTCTCATCTTGAGGGTAAAAGATTTTGAATAGTATGTGTCTATAGGTTCAATTTACTAGAAAGATCATCTTTGTGTAAATTTTTAGATCCAGTTCAATTGATCTTTATTCTATCCAGCATACGTCTACATATATAGGCTCTTAATAGTGCTCGCATATGGGTGTCGACCGATACTTCTTCGTGATGTACGAGTTCTAGACATTTTACCTAGACACTATATAGACGACATTCACTTGACTGTCGTGAGGATGGAGGATGCATAGTGATTGAGTGCAGCTTAGCCGTCGAGGAGAGCGCTGGATTGCGTAGAGCGTGAGGAGTGCGGAGACGGGTGTACGCAAACTGTGTTTAATAATTATAATCGTAATAATAGATATTTAGATAGATGAATAATAAAGTAAATTCTTAAATTTATAAAATTATTATGCGATAAATTATATTTAATCAAAAATAGTGTAATATAATAAAATGGACTTAATATGTGCCTCGCTCTTATTATGCGGTAGACCAAGATGAATGCTACAGTTAAATAAGAAAATTTCTACGAAACTAATAATAATGTTAATGTAGCTTAATGTTGCCTACATTAGCTTAGCAGTTGTAAATTATTTATATGAGTAAGATAATAATCAGAGCAATTAAATTAAATTCTAACATATAAAAATATTATACGATCATAAATAATGCCATCCAAATATAAGCCTAATTCTTACGAAAGAATTAAGCAATGGATTTAATGTAGACTTATTACCTACGGCTAACCTGTTAATCATTCGATAAATTAGTTTTATAAAAACTATTAGATTAATATAAAAAATATAAAATATTAGCTGAATGTTACTTAGTGTTAAGTAGGTAAGGATAATTGAAGTTAATTAATTACGCTTATAAATGTTAAAATCATGGCTAATTGGGCGCTTAATTGCCTACATATAGGGCTTTAGTCATCGAATAAGGTTTATTTTAATAAAAATGAGAAAATAAATTAATTAAGGATAATACGTATTTAGAACATTAAATTAATACGTGCGATAAGTTAAGACTAATGTTACCTATGAATAGGAATTAAGCATGGATAATGTAGACCTTATTACCTATATGCTAACTGCTTATCAATGAGCCGTAGACAGTCGAGACATTATTATATAAAATAAAGGAGAGAGTATAAATAAAATAATAATGTATCGAAGTGTTGAGGTAGTATAGGCATAGAAATCATTAAAGGTATAAACTTCTACCTACGTAAAGTCTAAACGTAAGGGCGAATTAGGCCTATTGCTCGATATGTGTAAGCTTCTAGTATAGTAAATTATTTATAAAAATAAAATAATTAACTCAAAAAAAAAAATTGAATACGATGTTATATAATAAGTGTCAGCAATATAAGACTAATTAGGCCTAGTAGAAAGAAATTAAGATGTGGAAGTAACTTACTTATATTTACCTTGTTAGGTGTTAAGTTTACTCAATCACTGAAATAATATGTTCTTCAATATATTAAATTACAGGAACCACTCCTACTCATTATTGAGTGACTGAGAGAGGTTATATTGCTGTATTCTGTACAGATCATCTCCGCATGCACTAGACTTTTACGTGGCTAATCCAGAATGTTTTCATACGATATTTCAATACGTTTTATAGCATAGCTTAAATTGTATTAGTCCATGTTTTACTTGATCGTTTATGGATTCGGTTGCGTCAGCTATTTTGTTCTGCTGTTACCATGAGCGATTTTCAAAAATTCTTTTCGTAGGTAAATAGATTACAGCGTCGCGCAAATATCTTATAATATCATTAGTAGTATACTTGACAGTAGGATACTTTCAGAGTCCTACTGACTCATACGATTATGTAGTGGAATGACGATATACATACTCATAGAGTTCTCCATCTACATGCTAATCAATCATAATGTGCTCGGGTATCTGCACTTGAGGAGCCGAGTGGTCCTGCTCTAGCTGTCTTTAGGTTAAGAGGACAACACCTAGATGGCATGCACAATGATCTATACTTGATAATTACTATCTACCTAGTAATAGCATAATGTTTGGTGTGTGAATAGGTTCTTGATTAAGATCTAAATTGATAAAATGCTTTCTTCAGTCAAAATTAAATAGTTCTAAGAACTTCTCAGCAACAATAAGACGTTTGTTAGAAGATGTACACTAATTTATGATGAAAAAAGGCCAAATAATATTTTATATTAATTTAATAATTCTATATTTAGATAAATATAAAAATAAAGCCTAATCATCAATAGACTATTAATAATTTGTTTCGGGCACAATTTGAATAGGAGGCTCGGAAGGTAGCCAATAGCTTTAGGGAAGCCCGAAATCGCGATGGTGGGATAAGAGAGAAGGGATTCAGAAAGGCTAGTTGGGGGGGGCGAGCCAGGGGCTCGAGGAGTATAGGCTTAGGCTTGAGGAGGGTGGGAGCAATTGAGGGACTCAGGATCCAGTGGACAGGAGCTTGGGGAGGTAGGCTAGGGGCTCGGGGAAGCGGGATTTGATGGTCGATGGCTTGGGATAGCAGAATTCAGTAGGGGAGGAAAGAGGGGGACCAAAGGCAGGGGAAAGAGGGGGCAGCGGTGGAGTAAGAGAAAAGTTGGAAGGGTGGGGGGAGTATTAGGGTTAGTATTAGCGATGATAAAATGCCGCTACTAATAAGACTCCTCCATCACTAATAATTTCTTTAATTAAATTTAAAAAATAATAAAATTATTTTGTATTAGTGATGTAAATAGCAGTCACTAAAAGCCAAAAATTATCGTTGCTAATAACCATCACTAATGCTCCTTTTTCTTATAGTGCCATAATGGCCCTCCTCTCTTTCCTCTCCAATGTTCCTGCTCATTGTCTATGCCCTTATTGCCTTCCTCTTTCTCCTCAAATCTCACTCATGACCTGATGCCGCCCTCTTCCTCTCCACTTTGGATCTCACCCATGACCCCGACTCACTCTCTTTTCCCTCCTATTCAGATCTCATCTGTGACCCCAATACCCCCATCCTCCTCCTCTTCCCTCTTCAGTGTGCCACTATTGCTGTCCATCATCTCCACCAAGGCATCGAGGAAAGTGGGAAGAAGATATTTTTCAAAAATGCTCCTAAATCTTGAAATATTTATTGGGATTGCCATTGCTTTCAATTTCAAAATGCACCTAAAGTTGAAAGTTTTGCCACACCAACTACACATGTGACTGCACACAATTGGTTCCTAGTGGATTAACCAACACCCTTCATGTTGAGTTGGATGGCCAAAGAAAAATAAATGGTGAAAGGGTTTAAAAGTGCTTTGGAGTATCATAGCAAAAGCCAATTTAGAAACTTATAGACAACTTCAATGACTGCATCAAATAAAAAATTGATAATTTTTTAGCAGCAAGTCAATATTGAATAATTTTGTTATTTTTATGGGTCAAGATTTGAGAGAGCATGTATTTATCTAGAAATGGAACCTCTACGGTACTCAAATAGTATCGCAACGTGCTGTGCATCGTGGGATGCCATCCATCTTAAGATGGATGGCCGTGCATGCTCACGTGCGTACATTAAATACTAAAAAGAAAGATGATGTATAAACCCCAGTGGTATTTGGACAGTTTGGATAGCTATCGATCTTGGGGTTTATATGGACAATTTGAATAGCCGTCCATCTTAAGATGGATGGCGGCATCCCACTATGCACAACATCTTACAGTACTTTTTAAGTACTGTAGAGAATCATGTTCCTATTTATCCTAAATTGACCTTGCATTAGGAAAATCTTAGATGCTTATACAAATTGAATTATCGCAAATAAAAGTTTTTGGCTGGCTAAACTTTTTTGAGTGAGAAGTCCTGAATCTTACAAATGGTATCAAAAAGGACCCAGTCTAAGATTTTTGTGAACTAAAGGACATTGCAGCATGGATCCTTTTAAAGCTAAGCATAGACCAATGATAGATCACGATGTTGTCGTTAAGATATTATGTTTATCAGTTTAATTCTGACTTCTTAAATAATTAAAAAAACTCATAAAAAATAGCGAGTCGGGTCGAATCCATGGTGAAGATAATGATTTAGTTTTGAAATCTTTAATTTTTATAAGAACAAAAAGAATAATTTTTAAAATAAAACTAAAATCAAAAAATAAAATTATAAATAAAAAATAAAAATTAAATAGTATAAAAAAATAAATTTAGTACTAAGATCTACTATTTAGATCTTAGCATCTACTTGTAATAAAATAAATTTATAATTAAAAATAAAAAATAAAAATTTAAAAAATATAAAATAAATTTTGCATTAAAATTAAAATTTAGAATTTAAATATATAAAATTAAAAATATAAGAAAAAATAAAAATTAGAATAATGATCTTGATTTTGGATTAGCGTCGGCGTAGAAATGACGTAGAAGACAAGCTTTTCCTCTCGACACCATTCTGTCTCGAAGCAACCTTCAATCCAAACTTACTCTACCTTGTACCAAGGATTTTCTTCAATCAAATGCTGAATTTTGTAGGCCTGGGATCTTTTAAATAGGTATTGGAGGAGAGGAATTTTTGCTATTAGCCGATATAGGAACTAAAGAAACATGTAGAATGGCATGTGAAGAGGAATCTGGATGAAAATCAAATTAAAACAATGCCTAGACCATGTTGACTATTGGATGAGGATCCAATGGCTCAAAATTCATCTAAAAACTTCTATAAATAGCCTAGAACAAATTAGAATGGCTTATGGTCGTCTGATCATGCTATCAGGAAGTCCGAGTTCATTAGATTGTGTCAAAATCCTTTTTAAAGTCCTTAAGATCAAAAACCTCACTGGCCATCCGATCGTTCTTGATGGAAACTTGATTGCCATTGGATGGTGATCAAGGGGGTCTCTGGACCATCGGATGGTGCTCAGGGAGAGCTGGACTCCTGAATTAATTCAAAAACCACCCCAAGACCATCATATCTGGATCGAGAATGAGCTGGACCATTAGATGGTGCCTTTACTATGCCTGTGGACCACCTGGACCAGGCGCCATGAAGACCGCGACCAATCAGCATGCCTGTGCCAGGTAAATGACCAAAATGCCCCCTGATCCTCGGTCCTGCATGAGCCACGTGGGTTTGGACGTCACCCTGATGTCATCTAGCCTAAGCACTAGGCTGCTATGTGCGCTGGGTCATGCTCGATCGAACCAGGTCAGGTTTTGGATGAGCCGACTGAACCAATTTTTTATTTTATTTTATTTTATTTTTTCTTTAAATCTTCATATCAGATTCATTTTATGTCCAATTCATTCCAAATTTTTTTTATTTTAATAAAAAAATTAAGCTCTTTTTATTAAAAAATATTTTTCTATAAAAATAAATAAAAATATTAATTTAAAAATAAAAAAAAATTAATTCATAAATTAATACTTTTATTAATATATGTAATAGAGAAAGAAAATACTAAAAAAATAATTTGATCTTAAAATACTATTTAATTATAAATACTTTTATTTACAAAAATAAGAGGGAGAATTCATTTAAAATGAATTAGTTACTAAATTGGTATCGATCAAATTTAAAAATTTAAGCTTAAAAATTAAATTAATATTAGTTAAAGATTAATGTGGTATTAATTAACGATGCTTAGCTTAAAAAATGGAGAGAATAAATTTAAAAATATCATGTGATGAATTTTATGGTATTCATTTTTGAAAATAGAAGGAGAGACATTTGCTACAAATTGGTATTAAAAATATCAATATTAATCTCAAATTTTCAATCATTTATATTATAATTCTCTCAAATTTGTACTTTATTTTAATTGATTTCAAACTCTCAATCAAATACCTTATAATCTTTTCAATTTGTGCTTTCATGTATTTATTCAATTTGATCTACTTGATTTAAAGTGTTATTAATTTAAAATAATATAAAAAAAATAAATTATTCTCAAATATTGAAACTTATTTAAAGTGGTATCATTTATATACTGATTTTATAATTTAATTTATTTGAATATTCTTGACATTCTTAGAGTGGAATTGAATTGAAAACTCTTCTTATTCCTAAAAATAAATTTATAAAATTTTTAATGTATAATGTAAGATCTTTATAAAATTATTTTCAGCTTTGATACTATCTTTTATACTCTTGTGATACATACTTTTTCAAAGTTTAATTGATTAAAACTTCTTAAGAAAAATAAAAAATAAATATTAAAATTGATGTCAATTTTTTTCATATTATACTTATTTTTTTTGAAAATTTTTATTTTTTAAAATTAAATTAAAAATCTAAATTAATGATATCAAATAGAAATTTGATATTGAACATATTTTTTTTGGTATCAAATATGCTGATATATCTTGAAAAGTTCTATCCAAGAAAAATCTGAATTAAAACTCCTTTGAACACCCGACCTACAACTACATCTCCCTTGCTGTAGCCAACTATGGACCCCACTGGCGCAATCTCCGCCGCATCGCCACCGTCGAGCTCTTCTCCACACATCGCCTCCACTCCTTATCCGGGATTCGCACCAGAGAGGTCCAGGCCATGGTTCGCCAACTCGTTCGGGATTGGCAGACCACGAAAGCGATGGATGGGTTCGCGAAAGCGGAGGTGAAGTCGAGGTTGATCGCACTATCTTTGAACGTGATCATGAGGATGATCGCAGGGAAGAGGTTCTGCGGCGAGGAGGAGGAGCAGGCGGGGTTCTCCGAGGAGGCGAGGCGGTACTGGAAGCTGGTGGAGGAGGCAGCGCCAGCGATCGGAGTGTCGAATCTGGCTGACTTCCTGCCAGTGCTGAGATGGGTCGATTATAAGGGATTTAGCAAGAAGCTGGCGAGGTTCCATAAAGAAAGGGATGAATTGATGCAGAGACTGATTGATGAGCATCGGAGCAAAAGCAAGGAGGAAAGGGTGGAGAAAAAGTCCATGATGGGTGTGTTGCTATCGCTACAGGAGACGGATCCCGGGTACTACACCGATGAAGTGATCAAAGCACTTGGTACCGTAAGTTCCCTGCTGCCATCTTAGCTTCTTTAATTAATTCTATCCATTTTTTACCTTGTTGATGTAGGCTAATCACCATGAAAAATGCATGATAAATAGAGCCTACCAAAATAAAGATGATTGACACCGTAGACACGTACGGTACGCTGCCATATTCTGCATATGATGAAAGATGTATTTTCCCCATATTTAGGGTCCCCTGCTTTTATCTTTACAAGACTCATTAATGTATTCAATTTAATTCAAACTCTCAAACAAATATTTGTAGAGTTCAAAAACTGTGCAAATAAAGATTACTATAGCCTATCTATTTAGGATTAACTTATTCTGTAATCAAATAATCTAAGTAATCTAGCTAGTTCTTCAAGATACAGGGAATTTGGTGCCCACGTCCTCACGTGCTCTCACCTCACTCCTAAAATCCAAAATTCCTAGATCAACTGAAGAATTATTCTAATAGCATAAGGATAACGTATGATCTTCAGCAAAGTTAATGGATGTTGTTTAACTTCTTTTATTTTTTTTCTCGTTAACAAGAAAATCATATTACTCCAGGCTTTGTCCAACTTTGTGCCATATGCAGATAAAGAAGAATTACGGTAGTTATGCAGCAACTTCGTATCTCTTTTAAATGAGTTTTGCTCATGCACGTTAAAATTTTAAGCTGCTTGATATTACAGTTCTTCGTCTACTTGCAGCTGTACCTTAAATTACACAGTTCGATAGTGATTAAAACAATCAAAAAGCTAGACATCAACTTTTTTTGAGAATTTCTTCTTTTTTTTTTGTGTGTGTCTGGGGTAAAAAATTATGCTATCAGTGACCTATTCCAAAATAAAATTCTCAGTTTAAAACTATAAATCAATTATTTTTGATTTTTTCTTTTTTTTTTACTGAGATTCTGTGTCATGCAAATACCACTTTGTGCATGAGCAATGCCTTGGACATCCAAAAAATTGAGCTCCAAAGTAGAAAAATCCGCACACCAAAAATAAGAAATCTACCTAGAGTTTAATGTCATTCACTTTAACAAGAGAAATTATTACACCACATTGGGCTCTTCTAATTTTTGTGCAGTACCATAGTGAATAGTTACTGTTGCAGCCACTGGCAGTCTAAATACAATCCAATGATATAAAAACTATTTTTTTTTCTGTACTAGTGATACAAAAGCTAGAATGGTTCCTAACAATCACTGAAGCTTACAAATGGAGCATTTTCCGATTACAGGGTTTATTAGGAGCTGGCGTAGGTACTACATCTGAAACAACTGAGTGGATGATGTCTCTCTTACTTAACAACCCAGAAGCATTGAAGAAGATGAGGGATGAGATTGACGCACGTGTAGGAAATGAGCGTCTATTGGAGGAATCAGATCTCTCCAATCTTCCATACCTCCAGTGTGTCATCACCGAAACTCTTCGGATCTACCCAACTACCCCTCTCCTGTTGCCCCATGAAGCATCCCAAGAGTGTAGTGTGGGAGGTTTTCATATTCCACGTGGAACGATGCTACTGGTCAATGCATATGCAATTCACAGGGACCCCAAGGTCTGGGAAGAGCCAACAAAGTTCTTGCCAGAAAGATTTGAGGGTGGGAAGGGGGAAGGAAAGTTGATGATCCCCTTTGGGATGGGAAGGAGAAGGTGCCCAGGTGAAGCCCTTGCAATGAGGGTGGTTGGCCTAGTATTAGGAACTCTGATCCAGTGCTTTGAGTGGGAAGGGATTGGAAAGGAAGAGGTGGACATGACAACAGAAGGCTCGGGTCTAACTTTGGGCAAGGCTATTCCTCTAGAGGCCATGTATCGCCCACGCCAAAGCATGCTTGATACTCTCAAAAAACTCTAAATCAGTTCTCCACGATTTGTAAGTTAAGCAAGGAGGATCTAATGCGATAAGTTTCGTAGTAGTTTGACTTTGTGTCTAGCTCCTTCAATAACTAGTGTTCAGTTTAGCCAAATGCAGATCTACTTTATCAGATTTCTTCTTTGGATAAGATGCAATACATTTCGTCTGGTATGCCTATAGTAAGCTCTGCAGGCTATCACGTGAATCATTTACCATTAACAAATGATCTTAATCGCAACATGCCCTTGTGATACATAAACCACACAATTATTCCCTCTGGAAAGAAATATCCCATGTCGATTCTAGAAAGCAACAAAAGTCGCAGCTACTTGTCTAATATCAATCCAAATTGCTAACCACATGTCACTCACGGCTTCCATTTTCAAAAGTTGGATGTGCTTTTTGGTGAAGAAGGGTTGTTAAGCTTGTTGGGAGTGTGGCACTAAACTACAGGGGCTAGTTTTCTCTATTTATTTTGGATAATTTGGTCTTCTCTCTCGCACACACACAGCATGGAATGACATCCATTTTATTGTGAAAGAATAGCATGTCTTGGAAAGGGAAATACCTATCCTTTGGGGGAAGCCTAATTGTTCTTACCATCCTCCTTCTCTATTATATGTCTTTATCCAAATTACCTATATGGGTTGTGAGAAAAATTGATAGTTTAGGAGATCTTTATAGAATACAGACAAAATGGTCAATGAAGCATCTTGTAAAGTTCATTGGAGCACAATGTGTCTTCGAGAAGATGAGGGAGGATCAGGAGTAATGGACATCAATCAGTTCAATCAATCCTTTCTTGCCAAATGAGAGTGGAGATATCTAACTTAAGATTTGGGTCTATGGAGAAAGCAAGTGCACTTCGCCGATCATAAAAAGGTGAATCTATCAATGCCTTGGAAGTCAAGAAGGAAAGTTGTAGTATTTGGAAGGATATCATTAAATCTCTACCTTTGGTCTGAAATAAATCAAGGTTTCACCTTAGTAATAGGGAGGACATCCTTTTTTGGAAGGATATTTGGATTTCTGATGCTCCTCTATAGACTATATGTACCTAAAGCTATTCGACATCAGTAGGAAAAAGAATGGAGTGGTTCCTAATTTTTATAACTTTAGATCTTTGAGCTGGAGACTCAAAAGACCTAGACTCTCTCTATTGCAGATTCAGATTAAATTTGATGGTCTCATTTCCATCCTTACTCCTGTTAGCCCAAATCAGGATTACGATCATATCACCTGGGAAGTAGGTTAAAAAGATTCTTTCTCTGCCAATTTGCTAAATCTCTCCAGGCTCTTCTTATCCTGCTCAAATTTAGATGTTTTTTGTGGCTCTACCGAAAAAAAGAAATGAATATTAGAGAGTTACTTTAGAAAATACTGGTAAGCAATTGGGAGGCTGTGTCCTTTATAGTAATGGGATGAAAAATATTGATCATATCTTTTGCTCCTATCAATTCTTTTTCAATATCTGGATGAATATTTGTCTTTGCCTCGGGGTTTTGCACCCTCAAACTTCCTTTGCTGATCTTTATATGAGGTGGAGAAAGAACATGTTTTTAGTAACAACACAACCAATTGTCCTTCTACTCTTAACTAAGTCATTTGGAATTGTTGGAAAGAATGCAACACGAGAATCTTTTTAAACAAGTTCTCTTTGGTTGATTCCATTGCCATATGAGGCTTAGAATATTTATTGAGTGGCCTTCTCTGTGCCACCAGAAGATGCTTCTTAAATTTGGTAGAATCTAGAATAAAATTAGAATTCTTACTTCATCTCTTCAGTAACTACTCTTCCTTCAAATGAAGCTGATTCCTTTGAATGAAGCTCACCTTTTGCCCCTTCATTTCCCACATTTGCGATTTGTTGGCACTGTTGGACTGAAACTCTGCCAAATCTGTAGCTAAGAAATTATATCCATACTTTGTCATTGCTATGCTCTACTTAGAGATTGCTAATCTTGGTTCTATGATTTCAGATTACTTGTACATGATGCATGCTTCTACCTCAGTCTCAGGTGGAGGTAAAGCATCTGTTATATTCTATCTTGAGTGTTATGGTCTCAAATATACTTGAAGTATCGGTTGCATTTGCTTCAATTCTCGAATGGTGTAGTGGAAGCTTCAGGAACAGGGATTGCTTATGTTGGAACTCTTTGTAACTCCTCAAATGTTCAAACTCTTATATACATGTCCTTTCTTTTATACTTCATTATATACATCTTTCTTATCAATAAATTTTGGTATCTTCTGCCCCTTTCATCATTAATATTAATATATATATAATATATATATATATATATATATATAAAGAAAGAATAACATGTCTTTTTTTTTTGGGAAGAATGACATGCTCATGTGACACAAAACCTTGACATAAGAATAAGTAGTAAATGATCAAAGAAGAGTGGGCTTGATAAACTTACTTTCTTTTTTAAGATATAAACCAGCAAGCTCAGCTGACTTTACATAAATTGCAATTTCGTCATCAGAAATAATTAAATACACAATATTGAGGGAGATAAAATCCAAAAGCCAAAGACTAATTTGTTGAGAAAAATTTCTAGAGATTTCGTTCACAATAAGCCTAGAACGAGGTCCAAGACGATGAATGAAATCCAACAATCCCAAGAACAGTCCAAACGAAGTCCAGATGGAGGATATACGCACGAAGAAGAGCTGAAATAGCCTGTCCAGCCCATGGGCCATCGAAGGGGCCCACAGGCCAGTGTAGGCCGACAACCATGCAAGGCTGGCCTGGTAGTGTGCTAGTACTGGGCTAGCAGTGCGCTGAGCTGGCCCAGACACCCACATGCAAGCACGCATAGGCCATGTGGGCATGGGCCGCGGGGGCGCGTTGGGCCCAATAGCAGGTGATGCCTGCGATCCATACAGGAGCCGTAGATCGGTGGCATTTTTCGTCCAATTTTGCATGGTCCATCATAGACCGACGGGCATTTTCTTATGGTTTCTCATGGCTCATGGCACCGCACATGGATAGGATCACGATTCGATGGCTCAGGAGCATGCCGATCGAGATCCGATGGTCTAGAAAGGAATCAAGCATGATTAGAACTCTATTTGCATGATTGGATGGCTCTAGTTTGATTTGGTTATGATCAGATGGTCAGAAAGGATTCTCAGGTATGCTTAAGACTCTGTCTCCTACTGAAATAATGTTTTAGAGATTCTCGAGGCTATAATATTATGGAATATGTCCCAAAGTCAATTATCAGTCTAGTGATGGTTGAACTATATTATAATTATAATTAATTTATTAATCAATAAAATATATTTTTGATATTTTTTATCATAAGTTATCATCTTCTAACGAATTTCATTATTATGATAAAGTCCTTAGGACTACTTAGGTTCGATAAAAAGAGAATTTATCGATTAATCCTTAAAACTATTCACAACTAAATGATAGGCTATTAATTAGGATGACAGCATCTATCGAGCATGGTCACTGTGTATCATATAGGTTAGTTGTCCTCTTAACCAAGAAGTATGGAGACACTGGTATGGCATACAGATAAGATGTATGGGTACATTGTCATTGAATGTGACCAACTTTAAAGTATTCTACTGTCAAGAATATCTTTGATGGGATGTAGGTATAAGTATTTCTTAGACTTGAAATCATTTCAGTGGCTTACAAAAAATTCATTATGCTTTCGTACCGAACTAACTAAATTTCTAATTCGATAACGAAAGGCTTCTGGATATAGTCAAGTACTTACAAAGTTAGTGTCTGATCAAGATAGAATTAACCACTCCAAGAGTTGGAGAAGAATGTATCATTGTATTTTAATATAGCAAAATCTTGATCAGGATAATCCATGAGATAGATTTGATATTTTGAAATATAATGTGGATAGCCTGATCAGAGTTGATAGTGTTAGATATATGTGCCTTAGAAGTCAGAATTGGCTGACACTTGTAATACACTTCTAGGGGCAAAATTATAATTTTGACTAAAATCTATAAATGGGTTATTTTCTATCACATATGTGTATTTAGTGTCTGTGATACATCCTTTGAGTTAATGGCAATGATAATTCATATTTTCAAGAGTTGAAAATTTAAGACATGAATAATCATTATTAACTCATAAATTGCTCCTGACCATAGGATCATCATGAGGATGGTGATAGATCCGAAAGGTTGGTGTACAATCGCTTCTCTTTAGTAGATGAGTCTTGAGTCTACGGTGTGGAGACACCGGAGCGAGAGTATAGATACTCGTTAGAGAACGAGGGCACTGAGCGTGACCACCTCGAGTAGTCATTAGGGAGTCTACCTTCTCGTTCAATGACTGACTCGATGCTGCAGTAGTGTGTCTGGTTCTTTGACCTGAGGTGCATCGGCAGTTCACCTTGAGGGTGTTATAGTTTGTCTACACCATTACTCGGTCTCCTAGCCATATGGAACTCTGAGGTGTATGTTGGCTATAGCATGTTCATTGTAGGAACTGGATGGCATCAAGATGGAATCTATCTACCTCGGTGGTAGAGGAGCAGCCCTATGATGATCATGAGAATCAAGTCCAAAAATCCATGGCCATGGTAGAGTGAAATAATAGAAAGAGTTTCTATTTAGATTTTCATATTGGACTCGAATCGAATGATTACATCATATGACAGAGACTAGGGTTTGACGAGTTTACCTTAACCCTAATCTGATCGAAGCTCAAGATAGAAGAACTGAATCACACAGATAGCTGCACCAAGAGGTTCACATTCAGCTCTGATGGGTTGCCACCATATACTGCTAGGTGTCACTGGATGGATTTTGAGAGCAATTAGAATGATTTAGATGATCGATCATTCTAGCTGTTCGAATCAGAAGAGTTTTGATCTATCGAAAGGAGTTTCGATGATGTCGATGATGGAGATCATGACATATCCCATTACCATATAGAATTGAACCTAACTGGGTCACACAAATAAGGGTTTGAATCTGGTGATCATCAATTGAACTGATCTAGTTCAATTGATCTGAATGAGATTCAATTAGGTTCAAGAAAATCGTGCTAGCACTCGATTGAACCTAACGTTCTTCTTTTGCTATCATAAATAAGTTGTCCTGTCTGAGCCAAAGGAGTTTGTGCTCAAACAGAGGCCTTCATATGGTCTAACTGGAGGTTGTCCAAGTCAGAAAAGGTTGTCTTATTTGTAAGACACTACCTGCCATTTTTGGTCACCTGCCATTTCTTGTTCTTTGACTTTGGTCAAAAGTCTACCTTTGACTGGTCAAACGTTGACCATTGACACTTTGACTTTTGACCACATATCATGCACCTATTGGAGAGCTGGTGGGGCCTGTCCCCTGCTAGAACCTGGCAAGGAGGAGGGCACACGCCAAGAGTGGCGTGCACCCAAGATTGGAGGAGTCTTGGAGTCCTTATTGGACAAGGACTCCACCTCTCTTTTGGATTCCAATTAGAGTTCTCCCTAAAACCAACTTTGACTGGTCTTAGGCGCCCTCTAAGTAGGAATCCAGGGGTCTCTATTCCCACCAATCAGATTTAGATCTGATTTCACAAAGGGTTGTGATTGGTTGGGAGGAAGAGGAGTTGGATCACGCCTAGTCTATAAAAAGGACCTTGCGCCCAACTCTATTAGAGATTCAATTGAGAATTGAAAACCCCACACTCCAAGGCTGCCTCTCTCTTCCTCCTCCATGCCAAAGCTTCTTCTCCTTCTCCTCTCCACGTCCAAAAGAGTTTTGGATCTTGGTTGGTGAGATCCAGATCAAAGAAAGGCGATCAAAAGTAAGAAGGCTGCACTGCTGCAAAAGGACGACTGCTGATCTTCAAAAGGAGTTTTGAAGATCCTCCAGATCAGATCCAGATCTGATTTTTGAAGGTATGATAGAGAAGAAGAGGATCTCCAGATCTAGCCTGAGTGAATATCGGTAGAGGCCAGACGCTTGCATGGCTAGATCCAGAATCTTCCGCTGCAAATAGGATCATCAACAGGATAATAGGATTACCCAAATTCAGGTAAATTAAATTTGATTTAATTTATTTTTGTTTTATTTTATTTATTAAAATAATAAGAATTAGATCTAAAATACATCAAGATCTGATTGGAATCAAGAGAAAATTTTTTGAAATATATCTCTTGATCTGATCAGATCTGAACGAACCTGGTCCGGAAAATTCAGGATTTCTCTTCAACTGGTATCAGAGCAAGGTTCTAAAATTATTTAGATCTGATTTTGAATTTATTTTAATTAGAAAATAAGTGATTTCAGATGTCACATGAGATGTGATCAGATCTGAAATTAGAAAAAATTAAAATTAAATAATTTGGATCTAAGATTAGAAGATATGCATGACTAGTTCTAGAATAGAATAGTTCTATAGAATAGTCTTGCATGTTCTTGATTTAATCTGATTAAATCATACTTTAGATCTTTTTATTTACTATTTTTTGATATTATAAGTGTTATAATAACATCTAAAAAATAGCAAATAAAATTATTTAATTTTTGAATATCATATGAGATATGATTGATGCATGTCTAGACTAGTTGTAGAATAGTTCTACATAATTGTCTAGATTAGGATTTAAATTGATTATTTAAATCTAATTTTTTTAGATTATTATGAGATAATTTAGATCTGAAAATATGCATGATTATGATACATGAGATGTATGCAAAATATGCCATAATTAGATCTGATTTATATATGAGATATATGATATAGATCTGATATTGTTTTGTAGTATTGAATGTTCCTGATTAAGGAGTTCCTCTTGGCCGTCCGGTCATAAGAACGAAGAAGGGTTTAAAGGCCCTCTCTTCCCATTCGATGGGGTGTTCTTATGATGTGTAGGGGTGCTGCGTGTTCGTCCTTAATCAGAAACCCAAAACTTACTTTCTGCAAAACCCTAGATCCTGAAATCCTAGGATTTATTGTGCATATTTTGTTTATGAACCCTACTTAATTAAAAATTAAGATTATGGAATATCAATTAGATCTAAAATTGAGAATTTCAGATCTAAGACATATTCATAATACTGGGTTCGGGCTTGGGTAGCTCAATTAGGTCTAAGCGGTTGATCAAACCGAATCAAGAGTTGGTTAGATGGGATCAACAATGCTTAAAATTGACCAGCCTAATAGGATTAAGTCTGGGTCAAGATCGAGTCACGATCAAGCAAGACCTAATTAGGCTCAGAGATTAGAGTCTGGATTGTAGGCTAACCCAATTGGTTCTGGCTCAACAATTTGGTGTCTAAGGTAAGTTTGGCATAGACGATCGATTGATTTTTAATTGGAAGCTACTCGACCTGAATGCGTTCTTGTATGAGTTAATGGCATATTCCTTCCACTGATCTCACTTACCTGGCCATATCTGTTGACACAGTTCTGATCTGAGGTGGTCAATAATTCGAGCTAACCCATGCCACTAGGTTAGTCATAATTGTTATGACTAAGCCAAGTCTAGTTTAATGAGACCTGAATCAATTCTCCCTAAGAAAAGATTAAGTCTGAGGTCTTCCACCATTATAGATATGCGGGCCCTTCCCGGGGTTGATCGTTCTCGGCTGGATACAGTGGCTCAGTTGCACCGAAAAGATGCAACCATGTCTATTAGGCATTGGATGCTATGGGCTGGAGGATGAGTTGGGATCAATATTTCGGATACGGTGAGAGACTCAATTAGGAATCCAGTCTATGCAAATGGTGGGTCTGACTTAACTAAGGAGTGGATCAATATTTCGGATACGGTGAGATTCATGAATTAGAGACCAAGTTTGGGTGCACCATGATTAGAGAATCATTAAACAAGAGTTGTTCACTCATTGGCTAACCCATCACCAATAACTGTTAGGTGAGGTGATGAGTCAGTTGGTGAGACCGCACCACCCACTAAAAATCATTAATCGTGAAGATTTTTGCATCTCTACAGAGGGAGTGTAGGGATCCGAGAAAATAGTGGGAGCTAATTTATTTAAAAATAAAATCCATAAACAAATTGGTCAAGTCAAAATTACAGTATCTAACTAGAATCTTTGACTCTCTACGAAAAAATATTTGCGTCCAATCCATTGGCACATATCCTGGACACACATAGACTGACTGGACCCAATTATAAAGATTGGCTCAGGAACTACAAAATTATTTTGGGTTCTGAGAAGTTAACACATGTACTGGACCAGGACCCTCCCACCTTGCCAACCCGTCCATCTGTTGAACAGAGAGCGTCTCTGGATAAATGGATAGACGAAGATAATAAGGCCAGATATTACATGTTGGGCTCGATGTCTGATGAGCTCCAGCGCCAACATGAGGATATCGGGACTGCTCGCCAAATGTTGGCTCACCTGCAGGAGATGTTTGGTGAACAGAGTCGCGCAGCCAAATATCAAGTCACAAAATGACTTTTTAAGGCTAAGATGCGTGATGGGCAGTCAGTCCAAGATCACTGTCTGACAATGATCAAGGACATGGAAGAGCTTGAGAAGCTCGGTGTGAAGTTAGACTTGGACTTGCAGAACGATATTATTCTGCAATCCTTGACTGATGCATATGGGCAATTCATCATGAATTACCACATGCATAAACTTCAGAATTCCTTGGCCGAGTTAATGAATATGCTGGTTACCGCTGAGCTTTCTATGAAAGGTTCTAAAGGCTCAGTTCTTGCTATGGAAACAGACTTCTTCCAAAAGAAAGTCTTATGAAAAGAAAAAGAAGTCTGTGAAAAAGCAAAAGATGGAAGGATCAAAGAAAAAGAAGGCAAAATCGAAGAAAAGGGCCGATGTCAAAGGAAAGTGTTTCCATTGCAATAGCGACAGCCATTGGAAGTGGAACTGCCCTACTTACCTGGCCACCCTGAAGAACAAGAAGGAAGGTCCTTCTGGAGGTATGCTCGTTATTGAGTCTAACCTTACGATTTTTTCTGCATCCAGTTGGGTGCTTGACTCTGGTTCCAGTGCTCATCTGTGCACTTCCATGCAGGATTTTGAGGATAGCAGGAGGCTGAGGGATGGAGACATGATCCTACGTGTCGATAATGGAGCAAGAGTTGCTGCAGTAGCCGTGGAAACATACCCTCTGTGATTACCATCTGGTTTAGACTTAGTTTTGAAAGACTGTTATTTTGTGCCTGCAGCTAGCAGGAATTTGATTTCTGTTTCATGCTTAGCACAAGAAGGTTATGTGATCACCTTCTTTAAGGACCATTGTAACATTCTTTATGAAAGAAATAAAATTGCAAATGGTTTTCTTATTAATGATCTTTATCAGCTACATATTGATGTACCTGTTCTAACTGTCGAGCAAAACGTGAATGCCAAACGACCTAGGGATAGTCCAAACGATAGATATCTATGGCACCTGAGATTAGGTCATATAGCAGAAGATAGGATCAACAAATTGGAGAAAAATGGGCTATTGAGTCCATTGACTTCCGAGTCATATCCAACTTGCGAATCCTGTCTTCAAGGCAAAATGACCAAACTCCCTTTTGTTGGACATGGGGAGAGGGCCACAGATCTCCTTGCCCTAGTACATACAGATGTGTGTGGCCCATTTGATGTGCCGGCTAGAGGCAATTTTGTCTACTTCATTACCTTTACCGATGATCTATCTAGGTATGGGTATGTATATCTTATGAGACATAAGTCTGAAGCCTTCGAAAAGTTCAAAGAATTCAGACATGAAGTAGAAAAGCAAACTGGAAAACCCATTAAGGTTCTTCGATCAGATCGAGGAGGTGAATACCTTAGTCGGGAATTCCTAGACTATCTCAAGGAAAATGGCATAGTCTCTCAATGGACTCCACCTGGAACACCTCAACTCAATGGGATTCCAGAACGGAGAAATCGGATCCTATTGGATATGGCTCGGTCCATGATGAGCTTCACAGACCTCCCTGATTTTCTTTGGGGATACTCATTGTTAACTTCAATTTATCTACTGAATAGGGTTCTCTCTAAAACCGTTCCTACCACACCGTATGAGATATGGTACGGTAAGAAACCAAGTCTGAGTCATCTCAAGAATTTGGGGTTGTCCAGCTCACGTCAAAAGACAACAAGCGGACAAGTTAGAGTTTAGGTCCTTCAGAGCTCGATTCATAGGATATCCTAAAGAGTCATTAGGATACTATTTCTACATTCCAGAAGACCATAATGTGATTGTGAGTCGACATGCCATCTTTCTTGAAAAATAGTTTATTCAAGACAGCGGCATTGGAAAATAGATCAAGCTTGATGAGAAAGTCTCACAAGCAGAACGAGCTAAGGACCAAGTGGAACCAAATCAGGTTGAGCCAATAAGAACACTACCTCCTCCACCTCGTAGATCGGAAAGAGTTTTCCATCCCCCTGAAAGATACTTAGGTATTATTTCAGAGGATGTAGAGAAAATGTTCCTCGTAGGTAATGGTGCTCATGGTGATGATCCCAAAACCTACAATGAGGCGATATCAGATATCGACTCCGAGAAATGGCTAGAGGCAATGCAGTCAGAAATTGACTCGATGCACTCAAATCAAGTCTGGACCTTGGTAGATCCATCAGAAGGTATAGTACCTATTGGATGTAAATGGATCTTCAAGAGAAAGATTGGTGCAGATGGGAATGTGGAGACATTCAAGGCTAGACTAGTGGCAAAAGGTTATAGTCAACGTGAAGGCATTGACTATCAGGATACCTTTTTCCCAGTGGCTATGCTAAAATCCATCCGCACATTGCTTGCCGTTGCAGCCTATTTCGATTATGAAATATGGTAAATGGACGTAAAAACGGCATTCCTAAATGGATATCTTGAGGAAGATATCTATATGGAACAGTCGCTAGATTTCACATCCAGTGATACTGATCACAAGGTTTGCAAGCTGCAAAGGTCCATATATGGACTTAAGCAAGCATCTCGGAGCTGGAACACTCGTTTCAATGATGTGATCAAAATGTTTGGTTTCATCAAAAATGAAGAGGAACCATGTGTTTTCAAAAGGGTCAGTGGGAGCGCTGTTGTCTTCCTCGTATTGTACGTGGATGACATCCTCCTTATTGGGAATGATATTCCCATGTTGACATCTATCAAGATGTGGTTGTCCAAGGAATTCTCCATGAAAGACCTAGGTGAAGCATCCTTTATTCTAGGAATTAAGGTCTATAGGGATAGACCGAATAGGATGCTAGGACTTTCACAGAAGATGTACATAGAGAAAGTACTAAAGAGGTTTAGTATGGAAAACTCTAAAGGGGGATTAATACCCTTCAGACATGGCATTCATCTTTCCAAGAAGATGTGCCCTAGCACACCTGAGGAAATAGAACGCATGAGCAAGATCCCTTATGCTTCTGCAATAGGAAGCCTCATGTATGCCATGCTATGTACACGACCTGATATAGCCCATGCTGTGAGTGTCACAAGTAGATATCAGTCAAATCCAGGTGAAGAACACTGGATTTCTGTGAAATGTATCCTTAAGTACTTGAGAAGAACTAAGGATATAATGTTGGTCTTTGGTAATGGAGAACTCCAAGTCCAGGGATACACAGACTCGGATTTCATGTCCGATATAGATGATCGAAAGTCGACATCTGAGAGTCTGTTTATGTGCAATGGTGGTACTGTCAGCTGGAAGAGTTCCAAGCAAGTGGTGATATCACCTCATCCATGATTACCTCGAGAAGGGTTACGTCGAGGTCAAGAGAGTCAACTTCATAGATAATGTGGCAGACCCATTTACAAAGCCGTTGGGCCAGCAGAAGATCGAAGCCCACCTTGAGAAGATGGGACTTAGATTTGTAGCCAATTGGCTTTAGGACAAGTGGGAGATTGTTAGATATATGTGCCTTAGAAGCCAGAATTGGCTGACACTTGTAATACACTTCTAGGGGCAAAATTATAATTTTGACTAAAATCTATAAATGGGTTATTTTCTATCACATATGTGTATTTAGTGTCTGTGATACATCCTTTGAGTTAATGGCAATGATAATTCATATTTTCAAGAGTTGAAAATTTAAGACATGAATAATCATTATTAACTCATAAATTGCTTCCGACCATAGGATCATCACGAGGATGGTGATTGATCCGGAAGGTTGGTGTACAATCGCTTCTCTTTAGTAGATGAGTCTTGAGTCTACGGTGTGGAGACACCGGAGCGAGAGTATAGGTACTCGTTAGAGAACGAGGGCACTGAGCGTGACCACCTCGAGTAGTCATTAGGGAGTCTACCTTCTTGTCAATGACTGACTCGATGCTGCAGTAGTGTGTCTGGTTCTTTGATCTGAGGTGCATCGGCAGTTCACCTTGAGGGTGTTATAGTTTGACTACACCATTACTCGGTCTCCTAGCCATATGGAACCCTGAGGTGTATGTTGGCTATAGCATGTTCATTGTAGGAACTGGATGGCATCAAGATGGAATCTATCTACCTCGGTGGTAGAGGAGCAGCCCTATGATGATCATGAGAATCAAGTTCCAGAAATCCATGGCCATGGTAGAGTGAAATAATAGAAAGAGTTTCTATTTAGATTTTCACATTGGACTCGAATCGAATGATTACATCATATGACAGAGACTAGGGTTTGACGAGTTTACCTTAACCCTAATCTGATCGAGGCTCAAGATAGAAGAACTGAATCACACAGATAGCTGCACCAAGAGGTTCGCATTCAGCTCTGATGGGTTGCCACCATATACTGCTAGGTGTCACTGGTGGATTTTGGGAGCAATTAGAATGATTTAGATGATCGATCATTCTAGCTGTTCGAATCAGAAGAGTTCTGATCCATTGAAAGGAGTTTTGATGATGTCGATGATGGAGATCATGACATATCCCATTACCATACAGAACTGAACCTAACTGGATCACACAAACAAGGGTTTGAATCTGGTGATCATCAATTGAACTGATCTAGTTCAATTGATCTGAATGAGATTCAATTAGGTTCAAGAAAATCGTGCTAGCACTCGATTGAACCTAACGTTCTTCTTTTGCTATCATAAATAAGTTGTCCTGTCTGAGCCAAAGAAGTTTGTGCTCAAACAGAGGCCTTCATATGGTCTGACTGGAGGTTGTCCAAGTCAGAAAAGGTTGTCTTATTTGTAAGACACTACCTGCCATTTTTGGTCACCTGCCATTTCTTATTCTTTGACTTTGGTCAAAAGTCTACCTTTGACTGGTCAAATGTTGACCATTGATACTTTGACTTTTGACCATATGTCATGCACCTATTGGAGAGCTGGTGGGGCCTGTCCCCTGCCAGAACCTGGCAAGGAGGAGGGCGCATGCCAATAGTGGCATGCGCCCAAGATTGGAGGAGTCTTGGAGTCCTTGTTGGATGAAGACTCCACCTCTCTTTTGGATTCCAATTAGAGTTCTCCCTAAAACCAACTTTGACTGATCTTAGGCACCCTCTAAGTAGGAATCCAGGGGTCTCTATTCCCACCAATCAGATTTAGATCTGATTTCACAAAGGGTTGTGATTGGTTGGGAGGAAGAGGAGTTGGATCACGCCTAGTCTATAAAAAGGACCCTGCGCCCAACTCAGTTAGAGATTCAATTGAGAATTGAAAACCCCATGCCCCAAGGCTGCCTCTCCCTTCCTCCTCTATGCCAAAGCTTCTTCTCCTTCTCCTCTCCACGTCCAAAAGAGTTTTGGACCTTGGTTGGTGCGATCCAGATCAAAGAAAGGCGATCAAAAGTAAGAAGGCTGCACTGCTGCAAAAGGACGACTGCTGATCTTCAAAAGGAGTTTTGAAGATCCTTCAGATCAGATCCAGATCTAATTTTTGGAGGTGTGATAGAGAAGAAGAGGATCTCCAGATCCAGCCCGAGTGGATACCGATAGAGGCCAGGCGCTTGCGTGGCTAGATCCAGAACCTTTCGCTGCAAACAGGATCATCAATAGGGTAATAGGATTATCCAAATTCAGATAAATTAAATTTGATTTAATTTATCCTTATTTTATTTTATTTATTAAAATAATAAGAATCAGATCTGAAATACATCAAGATCTGATTGGAATCAAGAAAATTTTTTTTGAAATATATCTCTTGATCTGATCAGATCTGAACGAACCTGGTCCGGGAAATCAGGATTTCCCTTCAGATAGTTGAATTCTGAGGTATCCTATGAGAGTTTTGGTCTAGTTGATGAATTATATGAAAACTATATCCATATAGATTATAAGGATGTTTGTTCTACATATTCGACCTATTCGATTATCGGATTTTATTGCTAAATAGTCACTTAGACTGGTACAAAAATTTATTCCTATGCTACCGACTTAGATTCGGACTTATGGAATCATACACATTAGAGTTCATGATTTGATCGGATAATTGATCAATGATTCAGAATCGTTTTAAAGTTAAATGATTAAGAATCATTCTAATGTTAAATGATCAATATGATTGATGTTTAATCTAGTACAAATATTGTAGAAGGATTGATTAATAATTTGATTACTAATTGATTTAATTTGATTAAGTCAGAGGATTAAGATTAAGTCTAATTAAATATAATTTAATTATATTTGATTTGAACTTGATTGGATCAAGTCCAATTAGTTTATTAGATGAGCTAAGTGCAAGGAAGAACTAGTCCTAGTTCAACTAGGACTTGGGTCCACCTAATTTTTTAATTTGATTAAAAAATTAAATTAGATTTAATATATTTTAATTAAACTTTTAATTAGATTAATATCTATTCTAATTATATTTAATTAATTTTGATTTAATTTATTTTAAAAATCATGTTTGACCAAGTCAAATTAGAAGTCCTAGTGATACTAGGACTTCTTTCCTTGCGCCACTTGATATCTCATGCCCCCACGCCTATTTTCTAGGATTTTTTCATGGAAAACCCTTTCTCTCAGATCTTCACATGTGCCCACTTGCTTTCCTTCTCTCTTACATAGAATTAAGTCGTGGACCAAATCAATAGAAGGTAAGTTGTTGTGGTTTTGAATTCTATATGATAGAATCCTAACAAACCAAAACTCCTCGCATAAAGTGCCACCTACTTTCTATTTTCTCCTAAAATTTTTGGTGGAAAAAAGAAACTTTTTGTGTAACAAAAAGGGATGGTCAATTCCAAAGAAAAAGGAGAGGGCGTCCAAGAGTTGGGCACCCCTTGTCTTGCCCAATTTGGACCTATCTTGTCTAGGTATTTGACTAAGACAAGATTCCTCCATATCTTATTATTTAAAATAATTTTTGGGCTGATTTTTTCATGGATTATAGATATTTGAGAGATATTTTGGGCATGAGAAAACCTAGAAAATATTTATCTTGGGTGTGGGAGTTCTAAAGACATCAATCTAGGTGTCTAGGTGAGAGAACAAAGAAGAAGAAGAGGGTCTTCTTCTAGGACTGTTTTCTTCTTTCCTTTTTCTTCAACTTTGAATTTGTTTGAGAGTTATCTCAAATTTAGAATCTATCCTATTTCTTTTGATTTTTTGGAGTGTCCAAGTCTTAAAGAATGAAGCACCAGATCGACCGTCGAAGAAGGATCAGAATAGTACTAGCATACCATGCTGATTTTTTGCATCAAACTTCTGATTGGGGTTCGTGGGCTTATGTGGACATCTCTTAGAGGTCAGATGTGTGTGTGGCTTGGAGCTTCATTCTTTAGTCCAGATCAGTAAGTTAGAACGTCTAACTTGCGTAGATAATATGGATCTGATCTATTATTACATACCTACATTAGATGTAGTGTAGATGCATGTTGATATGATCTACATATTTTTCTTTCTAATATTTTTAATTTTTGATTTAATCTCATGCTATAATTATGTAATAAAATTTTAGATCTAGGGATTCTCTTATTTTTATAAATAAATTTTAATTTATTTTAGTCTTTCACTGCCTAATCTTGAAAAGATTTCAAGATCTCTAGTCTTGAAATCCTAGATCTAGTTTCTTCATATAAAACTCTGATTGACAAGCCGTTTGTTGCATCGAATAGCTAGTGATATTTTGGTGGTGTAGAGAGGCTTCTTAAGAGATTTTAGAAAATTTTTATAAGAATTTTGGAGCTTCTTATTGAGAGATTCTTGTATAAGGATTGTCAATAAGCTTCTCTTATAATTATTTGATTTTGTTTCTCTCATAGTAAAGTTTGCATGCTCCAATCTATCCCAACAAGTGGTACCAAAGCTTGGTTACCATGGACAAGTAGCATCAGACGGTCCAGATGGAGATGGTGTTGATAAAGATTAGAAGATAGAGAAGATAAGCATAATTAAGATGGAGGTCAACTGATTCGATGGAAAGAGCAATTTCTCCTTATGGCAAGTGAGGGTGAAGAATATGCTCATCCAACATGGATTGATCGATACTCTCTTGAATGAGAGGAAGCCAACCACCATAGATAAGAGGACTTGGAAGCAGCTAAAGATGTAGATAGTGAGTACCATCTATACGTACTTGATGGATGAGATTGTGATTCATATACTTGGCGAGACTTCCTCAACGATGTTGCGGTCAAAGCTTGAGGAGTTGTACATGGCCAAGTCCCTCACCAATACTCTCTTTCTTTGAAGGCAGTTCTACCAATTGCAGATGGATGAGGGACAATGAGTGCAGAAGCATCTTAACTACTTTCAAAAGATTCTCACTGATCTTCTCAGTATAGGTGAGAAGATTGAGGAGAAGACTAGGATGTTGGTCTTGCTAGCATCGTTTCTTTTTTCGTATAAGTCCTTGGTGACTGCTTTTTTAGTAGAAAAGAGCACCATCAAGATGAAAGAGATTACTACGGTGATTCTCCAAAATGAGATTCTCAAGAGGGAGAACCCAGCTTCAAGCTCAGATAATGATAGCTCAGCTTTGGCAATTTTTGAAGGAGCAGATGGCAGTAGAAGATCGCGAAGAGGATGATACATGCCCAAGATGTGAGGCTCCAGCAAGATCAGGTGCTACTGGTGTGATGAGTTAGGACACCGTGTCAGAGATTATCCTTAACTCAGAGATCGAACGAGGACTATTGCAGCGACGGCCAGAAGTGAGTTAGAGGATAATTTTTGTTGATATCTGATGAGGTATCTACTTCTTTCCAGCAATGAATTTTAGATTCTGTATGCACGTATTATGTTTATTGTAGAGAAAAGCTATTTGACTTCTTGAAAAGTAATGAGGGTACTGTTTATCTACTGGATGGATCAAGCTGTGTGATCATAGGCATCGAGATAGTCAGCTAGAGGATACATGATGGTGCAGTGAGAAGATTAGGTGAGGTTCAATACACACCCAATTTTAGGCAGAATGTTATCTTACTGAGTAGACTAGATTCAAATGGCTATAGGTGGGTAGCTAATGATGGAATCCTAAAGGTCATGTAGGACGATGGAATTTTTTTGGAGAGAAAAAAGAGAATGAGAAGATATTACTATCTGACAGGGAGTTCAGTACGAGGTAGAGCTTCAGGAGCCAAAAGAAGCCCAATGCGAGGTGGAGCTTCAGGTGAAGGTGGATCGGACATGAGATAAGAGACTCAAGAGGACGAGAGGCGACGTCGTAGAGTGAATTTTCTATTATCATAGGAGACTTTTTTGAGCAGGTCTTTAGTCAGAGTGGACATAACCCATGATGGAGGTGGGATTGAGCGGCTTGGCTCGACTTTCATGTTTGCCCATCCATGAGACAGCAAGCATGTCCTAAGACATGGGGGCGAGATGAATCACAAACTCTCAAAGATAGATGGAGGTCGAACATCGAGTCGAGGTAAAAATTATTGAGAAAAATATTTTGAGATTCGATCCATAATAAGTGTAGAACGAGATCTAGGATGATGAACGGAATCAAACAAACACAAAAATAGTCCAAACAGAGTTCAGATGTAGGAGATACGTGCGAAGAAGGGTTGAAGGAGATTGTCCAGCCCACAGACTGCAGGAGGGGCCCACAGGTCGATGCAGGCTGATGGTGGTGCGGGCCTGGCCCAGTAGCATGCTAGCGCTGGGCTAGCTTAGACACACGCATGGGTGCGCGCATGCCGGTGGAGAGGGTTTGGGCAGGGAAAATAGGAGGGCGGGGGTAGGAGATGAAATGCACGGAGGATGGGATGGTAAATTTCTAAAAAAATTACCAACGTAAATTTATGTCGATAATACTAATTATCGATGAATAAAAAATATCAAAAAATATTTAATAAAAAATTAACATTTTACCAACATAAAGTTATGTCGGCAAATCTGGACTTAGCTACATTTAAGAAAATGTAGGTAATAAAATTATTACCAACATCGACGAAATATTGAAACATGTTTAATAAAAGTTAAAATATTTAATAAAAATTATTACCAACATAATATTTTCATCACAACATAATCATTTATCGATGATAAGTAAACATCATAAAAAGTTTATTTAAAATTAAAATTAGGTTCACAAAATATATAATTAAATTTTAAAAATAAAAAATTTTAAAAATAATTTTTGACAAAAACTAAACATCAAAAATAAGTAAATTTCCTACATTAATCTTTAATGTAGGTAATTATTCTATTTGCCGATGTTTTCTTACATCGCTAAAAGTTTATTTTTCGATGATTATTTTACATCGGTAATAACTTAATTACCTTTCATTGATTTTTAAATTAGCTTTTATATTTTTATAAATAATTTATGAGTATAATTATTGAATTTAAAGTTCATCTTCATAATTTATTATCTAAATAATTATTATTAGATTATCATTATAAAAGTCTATCTCGATTAGGTTGTCCTAGCTATGTCGATCAATAAAATTTATCTCGATGGTCAAGAATGACTGCATGATGATCTGATAAATAGAGATCATCAATGGATCCAAAAATTTACAGTAATGATCTTAGTAATATTTATAATATACTATCAAAATTTTACTTCAATCGAACATCATTATCATGGCTAATGTAGTAAGAAATAATTTCAACCATTAAATAAAAAATGAGTGATCAAAAAATCAAATGGCATTCGATTTAGATGATTTTTTAGATAAGTAATCTTTGCTACTACTATCATCATTTATATAGTCATGATCATAAAATTTAAACTGTATGTATATGAACCATCCATGTTAAGCAAATCTTATAAAAATATAAGTATATTTACCAAACGATCTCAAGAATTAGTATCAAAAGACATAAAATTTTGGATTGTTCATATATATGCTGTTTGAATTTTATGATCACTAATGTACAAACAATTAAAGTATTATCAAAGATCATTAACCTAAAAAATTATCTTATAATCATACGTGTTTGGCCATTTGATCACTAATTTTTCATTTAATGGTTAAAATCATTCCATTATAAATTAACTATGATAATGATGTCCGATTGAGGTAAAATTTTGATAGTATGCTATAAATATTACTAAGATCATCTTTGTAAATTTTTAGATTCATCAGTGATCTTTATCTATTAGATTATCATGCGATCATTCGTGACCATCGAAATCAAATTTTATTGATCGATATAGCTAGGACAACATGATCGAGATAGACTTTTATAATGATAATCTAATAATAATTATTTAGATAATGAATAATAAAGATAAATTTTAAATTTTAAAATTATATCGATAAATTATTTATAAAAAAATTATTAAAATGACTTAATATGTGCCTACGCTCTTAATTGCGTAGACAATGAATGCTACAAATAAGAAAATTACCTACAAAAACTAATAATAATTAGCCTTATTGCCTACATTAGCTTAGCATTGATAAATTATTTATAAAATAAAATAAATTAATCAAAAAAAAATATTTATCAACATTAAATAAGCATCAATAATAAGCCTAATTACTTACGAAAGAATTAAGCATGGATAATTAGACTTATTACCTACGCTAACTTATCATCGATAAATTATTTATAAAAATAAAAAATTAATAAAAAATAAAAATATTTGCCGATGTTAGTTTAGTGTAGGAAATAAGTCTAATTACCTATATAAAACTTAAACATAGGCAATTGGCCTTATTGCCTACATTAGCTTAGTATCGATAAATTATTTATAAAAATAAAATAAATTAATAAAAAAATATTTACAAACATTAAATAAGCGTCGACAATAAGACTAATTACCTATGAAAGAATTAAGCATGGATAATTAGACTTATTACCTATGCTAACTTATCGTCAGTAAATTATTTATAAAAATAAAAAGATTAATAAAAAAATATTTATTGATGTTAGTTTAGCATAGAAAATAAGGTTAATTACCTACGTAAAAGTTAAACATAGGCAATTGGCCTTATTGCCTATGTTAGCTTAGTATCAGTAAATTATTTATAAAAATAAAATAAATTAATCAAAAAAAAAATTATCGATGTTAAATAAGTGTCAGCAATAAGCCTAATTACCTATAGAAGAATTAAGTGTGGGTAATTATCTTATTACCTATGTTAATTTATCATCAATAAATATTTATCAAATATTAAAAAATTAAGACCACCCATTATCGATGCTATTATTTAAATATCGATGCTACTTTTACGTGGCTAATTATGTTTTACGATATTTAATTTATAGCATAGCTAATTATACCAATTTTATCGATGTTTATGATTTTGCGTAGCTATTTGTTCTCTTTACCTACGCAAAATTTTTCTTAGGTAAATATTGCGTCGGCAAAATCTCTATTTCTTGTAGTATCTTGACAGTAGGATACTTCAGAGTTGATCATATTTAGTATAGATATACTACTATATCTCATCTACATGCTATACCAGTATCTCCATACTTCTTAGTTAAGAGGACAACCAACCTAGATGGCACACAATGATCTATACTTGATATTACTATCGTCCTAGTAATAGCATATCGTTTGGTTGTGAATAGGTTTAAGAACTAAATGATAAATCTTTCTTCATCAATTTAAAATAGTTCTAAGAACTTCATCACAACATAAGAGTTTGTTAGAAGATGTACACTATTTATGATGAAAAGGCCAAATAATATTTTATTAATTTAATAATTCATAGATAAATATAAAAATAAGCCCAATCATCAATAGACTAATAATTTATTTTGGGACATAATTTGGAATAGGAGGCTCAGGAAGGTAGCCAATAGCTTAGGGAAGCCGAATCCGATGGTGGGAAAAGAGAGGGATCGAAGGCAGTTGGGGGGGGCGAGCCAGGGGCTCGAGGAGATGGCTAGGGCTTGAGGAGGTGGGAGGCAATTGAGGGACTCAGGATCCAGTGGACAGGAGCTTGGGGAGGTAGGCTAGGGGCTCGAGGAAGCGGGATTTGCTTCAATTCTCAAATGTACTTGAAGTATCGGTTGCATTTGCTTCAATTCTCGAATGGTGTAGTGGAAGCTTCAGGAACAGGGATTGCTTATGTTGGAACTCTTTGTAACTCCTCAAATGTTCAAACTCTTATATACATGTCTTTTCTTTTATACTTCATTATATACATCTTTCTTATCAATAAATTCTGGTATCTTCTGCCCCTTTCATCATTAATATTAATATTATATATATATATATATATATATATATATATATATATATATAAAGAAAGAATAACATGCTTTTTTTTTTGGGAAGAATGACATGCTCATGTGACACAAAACCTTGACATAAGAATAAGTAGTAAATGATCAAAGAAGAGTGGGCTTGATAAACTTACTTTTTTTTTTTAAGATATAAACCAGCAAGCTCAGCTGACTTTACATAAATTGCAATTTTGTCATCAGAAGTAATTAAATACACAATATTTAGGGAGATAAAATCCAAAAGCCCAATACTCTCTTTCTTTGAAGGCAGTTCTACCAATTGCAGATGGATGAGGGATAATGAGTGCAGAAGCATCTTAACTACTTTCAAAAGATTCTCACTGATCTTCTCAGTATAGGTGAGAAGATTGAGGAGAAGACTAGGATGTTGGTCTTACTAGCATCGCTTCTTTCTTCGTATAAGTTCTTGGTGACTGCTTTTTTAGTAGAAAAGAGCACCATCAAGATGAAAGGGATTACTATGGTGATTCTCCAAAATGAGATTCTCAAGAGGGAGAACCCAGCTTCAAGCTCAGATAATGATAGCTCAGCTTTGGTAATTTCTGAAGGAGCAGATGGCAGTAGAAGATCGCGAAGAGGATGATACATGTCCAAGATGTGAGGCTCCAGCAAGATCAGGTGCTACTGGTGTAATAAGTTAGGACACCATGTTAGAGATTATCCTCAACTCAGAGATCGAACGAGGACTATTGCAGCGACGGCCAGAAGTGAGTTAGAGGATAATTTTTGTTGATATCTGATGAGGTATCTACTTCTTTCCAGCAATGGATTTTAGATTCTGTATGCACGTATCATGTTTGTTGTAGAGAAAAGCTATTTGACTTTCTGAAAAGTAATGAGGGCACTGTTTATCTATTGGATGGATCAAGTTGTGTGATCATAGGCATTGAGATAGTCAGCTAGAGGATACATGATGGTGCATTGAGAAGATTAGGTGAGGTTCAATACATACCCAATTTTAGGCAGAATCTTATCTTACTGAGTAGACTGGATTCAAACGGCTATAGGTGGGTTGCTAATGATGGAATCCTAATGGTCATGCAGGACGATGGAATTTTTTTGGAGAGAAAAAAGAGAATGAGAAGACATTACTATCTGGCAGGGAGTTCAGTACGAGGTAGAGCTTCAGGAGCCAAAAGAAGCCCAGTGCGAGGTGGAGCTTCAGGTGAAGGTGGATCGGATATGAGATAAGAGACTCAAGAGGACGAGAGGCGACGTCGTAGAGTAAATTTTCTATTATCATAGGAGACTTTTTTGAGCAGGTCTTTAGTCAGAGTGGACATAACCCATGATGGAGGTGGGATTGAGTGGCTTGGCTCGACTTTCATGTTTGCCCATCCATGAGACAGCAAGCATGTCCTTGGACATGGGGGCGAGATGAATCACAGACTCTCAAAGATAGATGAAGGTCGAACATCGAGTCGAGGTAAAAATTATTGAGAAAAATATTTCGAGATTCGATCCATAATAAGTGTAGAACGAGATCTAGGATGATGAACGGAATCAAACAAACTCAAGAATAGTCCAAACGGAGTTCAGATGTAGGAGATACATACGAAGAAGGGTTGAAGCAGATTGTCCAGCCCACGGACTGCAGGAGGGGCCCATAGGTCGATGCAGGCTGATGGTGGTGCGGGCCTGGCCCAGCAGCATGCTAGTGCTGGGCTAGCTTAGACACATGCATGGGTGCGCAGAGGCTAGCAACGAGCGAGGCCAGCGGTCCATGCAGGAGCCATTGATCGGCAGCATTTCTCTACTAGTTTCGTGCGTTCCACGATGGACCGATGGGCATTTTCCTGTAGTTTCTTGTGGCTCTTGGCATCACATTTGGACCGGATCGCGATCCAATGGACTAGGGGTGAGTCGGTCGAGATCCATCAGTCTAGAAAAGAATCGAACACAATCAGGACTCTATTTGTGCGATTGAATAGCTCCAATTTGAGTCGATTATGATCAGATGGCCAGAAGGATTTTCGGATATGTTTAGGACTCAATCTCCTACTAAAATACTGTTTCAAAGATTTTGGAGGCTATAAAACTCTAATTGACTAGCCATTTATTGCATCGAATAGCAGGTGACGTCCTAGTGGTGCAAAGAGACTTCTTAAGATATTTTAGAGTGCTTTTATGAGGATTTTGGAGCTTCTTATTGAGAGACTCTTGTACAAGAATTTAGTGATAAGTTATTTTTTCTTCTTTTCTTTCTCGTATGGTATCAACATCCACTTCCCATCATTGTTGTGATATGGGCAAATGATCTATGTTCTATAATTGACGGATCTACTCTAACATAATTTTAGATCCAAACTGACTTCATATGAAAATCCAAATTCAGAGATCTGAATATAATCAATAATGAGGCTGGGGAAGCTAAAACTAATTCTTTAAATATGTCAAGTGGGCAGCTTGGGCTAACTTTTATATAAAAGTCACAAATTAGGAACCAGAACAAAAATGGTTTAGGATAATTTTACGTAGATTCTAAAGGAAATTTTGCCTTTAGTTTATAAGTTCAGCCAACTTTATATGAAAGCCATAACTTAGGAGTCTGGATATAGTTAGATGTAAATTTTGAAGGTGTGCTATGGAACTTATTTATTATTTTTTTAATAAAAAAGATGGAAGAGCAATTTTCTCTTTGAGAGGTTAGGATCTGGTTGCCTTTTTTTTATTAAACTCTTTCTCTCGGTGTAAGTAGTGGTGGCAGCAGTAGTAAAGTGAGGGGAGGAGGGAGAGAAGGTGGTGGAGGAGGTCGACAGTGAGGAGGAGGGCACTATAGAGATTGAGACAACCCTACCTTGCTAAGCTTGAGAGAGGGAAAGAAAAGATAGTGGCATAAAAAAAGCAAAGGTTGGGCTTTAGATTGATAGGCCAGGGGCAATGGAGCTAGTGCCACTGCAGATGAGGCAGCAAATAGGGGAAGGAAGGTGAGAGCCGCTGCCATAACTACCACGATGACCATACGACAAAAAAAAATTATTAGCGATGGCTAATTACCATCACTAATGCTATTATCAATAGAATACCATCGCTAAAAAACTCATCGAAAATAATTTCATCGCTAATTATCATTATTAGCGATAGCAATGCCACCATCGCTAATAATGATAATTAGCAACGTTATTAGAGATAAAAAGTCATCACTAATAATTTTATTTTAATTAAAGTATTAAAAAACTATTAGCAACGGTGGTTATCATCACTACTACCATCGTTAATACTTTTTTTTATTTTTTAATTAAAATTTTAAAAACTATTAGCCATAACATTTGCCATCGCTAATAGTCTTTTAATTTTTTTAAAAAAATTTATAATTAAATATTTTAAATATATTTTAATCATAATAATAAATAATAATATTTTAAAATCTATTATAAATAAAATAATAGTTATTTAATATAATCATAGATATAAACTTAATTATATTATATTAAAAATATAAATTATATAGTTTGTAAACTTATACTGCTTAAGTATCAAAATTACATATATATCAATAAAAAATCATGTAATTAAGATCCTTCTCATCACCCTCCTCATCCC
>QRFJ01005650.1:0-36348 GCA_006176705.1 Cocos nucifera
TTGGTCACCTGCCATTTCTTGTTCTTTGACTTTGGTCAAAAGTCTACCTTTGACTGGTCAAACATTGACCATTCACCCTTTGACTTTTGACCACATGTCATGCACCTATTGGAGAGCTGGTGGGGGCCTGTCCCCCTGCCAGAACCTGGCAAGGAGAAGGGCGCACGCCAAGGGTGGCGTGAGCCCAAGTTGGAGGCGCCTAGGAGTCCTTGTTGGACAAGGACTCCACCTCCCTTTTGGATTCCAATCAGAGTTCTACTAAGAATCCAGTTTGACTGGTCTTAGGCGCCCTCTAAGGAGGAATCCAGGGGTCTCTATTTCAACCAATCAGATTTAGATCTGATTTCACAAAGGGTTGTGATTGGTTGAGAGGAAGAGGAGTTGGATCACAAGAGGTCTATAAATAAGACCCTGCGCCCAACCCTAATGCTAATGCAATTCAATTGAGAAACCCCATGCCCCAAGGCTGCCTCTCCCCTCCTTCTCCATGCCATAGTCTCTTCTCCCCTTGCTCTCCACGTCCAAAAGAGTTTTGGATTTAGGTTGGTGCGATTCAGATCAAGGAAAGGCGATCAAAAGTAAGAAGGCTGCGCTGCTGCAAAAGGATGACTGCAGATCTTCAAAAGAGTTTTGAAGATCCTTCCAGATCAGATCCAGATCTGATTTTTGGAGACATGATAGAGAAGAAGAGGATCTCTAGATCCAACTCGAGTGGATATCGGTAGAGGCCAGGCGCTTGCGTGGCTAGATCCAGAACCTTCCGCTGCAATCAGGATCATCAACAGGGTAATAGGATTACCCAAATCAGGTAAATTAAATTTGATTTAATTTATCTTATTTTATTTTATTTATTAAAATAATAAGAATCAGATCTGAAATATATCAAGATCTGATTGAGATCAAGAGAAAAAATTTTTGAAATATATCTCTTGATCTAATCAGATCTGGACGAACCTGGACCGGGAAATCAGGATTTCCCTTCAACTGGTATCAGAGCCATGGTTCTAAATTGTTTAGATCTGATTTTAAATTTTATTTTAATTAAAAATAAAGTGATTTTAGATGTCACATGAGATGTGATCAGATCTGAAATTAGAAAAATTAAAATTAAATGATTTGGATCTAAGATTAAGAAGATATGCATGACTAGTTCTAGAATAGAATAGTTCTATAGAATAGTTTTGCATGTCTTTGATTTAATCTGATTAAATCATATTTTAGATCTTCTTATTTACTATTTTTCTGATATTATAAGTGTTATAATAACATCTAAATAAATAGCAAATAAAAATTATTTAATTTTAAATATCATATGAGATATGATAGATGCATGACTAGACTAGTTGTAGAATAGTTCTACATAATTGTCTAGATTAGAATTTATTTTGATTAGATCAATTTAAATCTAATTTTTTAGATTATTATGAGATAATTTAGATCTGAAAACATGCATGATATGATACATGAGATGTATGCAAAATATGCCTTGATTAGATCTAAATTTGTATATGAGATATATGATATAGATCTATACTGTTTTGTAGATTTACATGTTCCTGATTAAGGCGTTCCTCTTGGCCGTCCGGATCATAAGAACGAAGAAGGGTTTAAAGGCCCTCTCTTCCCATTCGATGGGGTGTTCTTATGATGTGTAGGGGTGCTGCGTGTTCGTCCTTAATCAGAAACCCAAAACTTACTTTCTGCAAAACCCTAGATCCTGAAACCCTAGGATTTATTGTGCATATTTTATTTATGAACCCTACTTAATTAAGAATTAAGTTTATGGAATATTAATTAGGTCTAAAATTGAGAATTTCAGATCTAAGACATATTCATAATACTGGGTTCGGGCTTGGGTAGCTCAATTAGGTCTAAGCGGTTGATCAAACCGAATCAAGAGTTGGTTAGATGGGATCAACAATGCTTAAATTGACCAGCCTAATAGGATTAAGTCTGGGTCAAGATCGAGTCACGATCAAGCAAGACCTAATTAGGCTCAGAGGTTAGAGTCTGGATTGTAGGCTAACCCAATTGGTTCTGACTCAACAATTTGGTGTCTAAGGTAAGTTTGGCATAGACGACCGACTGGTTTTTAATTGGAAGCTACTCGACCTGAATGCGTTCTTGTGCGAGTTAATGGCATATTCCTTCCACCGATCTCACTTACCTGGCCATATCTGTTGACACAGTTCTGATCTGAGGTGGTCAATAATCCGAGCTAACCCATGCCACTAGGTTAGTCATAATTGTTATGACTAAGCCAAGTCTAGTTTAATGAGACCTGAATCAATTCTCCCTAAGAAAAGATTAAGTCTGAGGTCTTCCACCATTGTAGACGTGCGGGCCCTTCCCGGGGTTGATTGTTCTCGGCTGGATACAGTGGCTCAGTTGCACCGGGAAGACGCAACCATGTCTATTAGGCATTGGATGCTATGGGCTGGAGGATGAGTTGGGCTCAATATTTTGGATACGGTGAGAGACCCAATTAGGAACCTAGTCTATGCAAATGGTGGGTCTGACTTAACTAAGGAGTGGATCAATATTTTGGATACGGTGAGATTCATGAATTAGAGACCAAGTTTGGGTGCACCATGATTAGAGAATCATTGAACAAGAGTTGTTCACTCATTGGCTAACCCATCACCAATAACTGTTAGGTGAGGTGATGAGTCAGTTGGTGAGACCGCACCACCCACTAGAAATCATCAATCATGAAGATTTTCGCATCTCTACAGAGGGAGTGTAGGGATCTGAGAAAATAGTGGGAGCTAATTTGTTTAAAAATAAAATCCCTAAATAAATTGGTCAAGTCAAAATTACAATATCTAACTAGAATCTTTGACTCTCTATAGGAAAATGTCTGCGTCCAACCCAGTGGCACGTATCCTAGACACACATAGACTGACTGAACCTAATTATAAAGATTGGCTCAGGAACTACAAAATTATTTTGGGTTCAGAGAAGTTAACCCATGTTTTGGACCAGGACCCTCCCACATTACCAGCCCGTCCATCTGTTGAACAGAGAGCGTCTCTGGAAAAATGGATTGACGAAGACAATAAGGCCAGATACTACATGTTGGGCTCGATGTCTGATGAGCTCCAGCGCCAACATGAAGATATCGGACTGCTCGCCAAATGTTGGCTCACCTACAGGAGATGTTTGGTGAACAGAGTCGCGCAGCCAAATATCAAGTCACAAAATGACTTTTTAAGGCTAAGATGCGTGATGGGCAGTCAGTCCAAGATCACTGTCTGATAATGATCAAGGACATGGAAGAGCTTGAGAAGCTCGGTGTGAAGTTGGACTTGGATCTGCCGAACAATATTATTCTGCAATCCTTGACTGATGCATATGGGCAATTCATCATGAATTACCACATGCATAAACTTCAAAATTCCTTGGCCGAGTTGATGAATATGCTGGTTACCGCTGAGCTTTCTATGAAAGGTTCTAAAGGCTCAGTTCTTGCTATGGAACGGACTTCTTCCAAAAGAAAGTCTTATGGAAAGAAAAAGAAGTCTGTGAAAAAGCAAAAGGTGGAAAGATCAAAGAAGAAGAAGGCAGAATCGAAGAAAAAGACCGATGGCAAAGGAAAGTGTTTCCATTGCAACAGCAACGGCCATTGGAAGCGGAACTGCCCTACTTACCTGGCCACCCTAAAGAACAAGAAGGAAGGTCCTTCTAGAGGTATGCTCGTTATTGAGTCTAACCTTACGGTTTCTTCTGCATCCAGTTGGGTGCTTGACTCTGGTTCTAGTGCTCATCTGTGCACTTCTATGCAGGGTCTTTAGGATAGCAGGAGACTGAGGGATGGAGACATGATCCTACGCGTTGGTAATGGAGCAAGAGTTGCTGCAATAGCCGTGGGAACATACCCTCTTCGATTACCATCTGGTTTAGACTTAATTTTTAAAGACTGTTATTATGTGCCTGCAGCTAGCAGGAATTTGATTTCTGTTTCATGCTTAGCACAAGAAGGTTATGTGATCACATTCTTTAAGGACCATTGTAACATTCTTTATGAAAGAAATAAAATTGCAAATGGTTTCCTTGTTAATGGTCTTTATCAGTTGCATATTGATGTACCTGTTTTAACTATCGAGCAAAACGTGAATGCCAAACGACCTAGGGATAGTCCAAACGACAGATATCTATGGCACCTGAGATTAGGTCATATAGCAGAAGATAGGATTAACAAATTGGAGAAATATGGGCTATTGAGTACATTGACTTTTGAGTCATATCCAACTTGTGAATCTTGTCTTCAAGGCAAAATGACTAAACTCCCTTTTGTTGGACATGGGGAGAGGCCACAGATCTCCTTGCCCTAGTACATACTGATGTGTGCGGCCCATTTGATGTGCCGGCTAGAGGCAATTTTGTCTACTTCATTACCTTTACCGATGATCTGTCTAGGTATGGGTATGTGTATCTTATGAGACATAAGTCTGAAGCTTTTGAAAAGTTCAAAGAATTCAGACATGAAGTAGAAAAACAAACTGGAAAACCCATTAAGGTTCTTCGATCAGATCGAGGAGGTGAATACCTTAGCCGGGAATTCCTAGACTATCTTAAGGAAAATGGCATAGTCTCTCAATGGACTCCACCAGGAACACCTCAACTCAACGGAGGTTTCAGAACGGAGAAATCAGACTCTATTGGATATGGTTCGATCCATGATGAGCTTCACAGACCTCCCTGATTTCCTTTGGGGACATTCATTATTAACTTCAAATTATCTACTGAATAGGGTTCCCTCTAAAATCGTTCCTACCACATCGTATGAGATATGGCACGGTAAGAAACCAAGTCTGAGTCATCTCAGAATTTGGGGTTGTCCGGCTCATGTCAAAAGACAACAAGCGGACAAGTTAGAGTTTAGGTCCTTTAGAGCTCGATTCATAGGATATCCTAAAGAGTCATTAGGATACTATTTCTACATTCCAGAAGACCACAATGTGATTGTGAGTCGACATGCCATATTTCTTGAAAAATAGTTTATTCAAGATAGTGGCATTGGAAAGCAGATTAAGCTTGATGAGAAAGTCTCACAAGTGGAAAGAGCTAAGGACCAAGTGGAACCAAATCAGGTTGAGCCAATAAGAACACTACCTCCTCCACCTCGTAGATCGGAAAGAGTTTCCCGTCCCCCTGAAAGATACTTAGGTATTATTTCAGAGGATGTAGAGGAAATGTTCCTCGTAGGTAATGGTGCTCATGGTGATGATCCCAAAACCTACAACGAGGCGATATCAGATATCGACTCCGAGAAATGGCTAGAGGCAATGAAGTCAGAGATCGACTCGATGCACTCAAACCAAGTCTGGACCTTGGTAGATCCACCAGAAGGTATAGTACCTATTGGGTGTAAATGGATCTTCAAGAGAAAGATTGGTGCAGATGGGAATGTGGAGACATTCAAGGCTAGACTGGTGGCAAAAGGTTATAGTCAACGTAAAGGCATTGACTATCAGGATACCTTTTCCCCAGTAGCTATGCTAAAATCCATCCGCACATTGCTTGCCTGTTGCAGCCTATTTCGATTATGAAATATGGCAAATGGACGTGAAAATGGCATTCCTAAATGGATATCTTGAGGAAGATATCTATATGGAACAGCCGCTAGGTTTCACATCCAGTGATACTGATCACAAGGTTTGCAAGCTGCAAAGGTCCATATATGGACTTAAGCAAGCATCTCGGAGCTGGAACACTCGTTTCAATGATGTGATCAAAAAGTTTGGTTTCATCAAAAATGAAGAGGAACCATGTGTTTTCAAAAGGGTCAGTGGGAGCGCTGTTGTCTTCCTCGTATTGTACGTGGATGACATCCTCCTTATTGGGAATGATATTCCCATGTTGACATCAGTCAAGATGTGGTTGTCCAAGGAATTCTCCATGAAAGACCTAGGTGAAGCATCCTTTATTCTAGGAATTAAGGTCTATAGGGATAGACCGAATAGGATGCTAGGACTTTCACAGAAGATGTACATAGAGGAAGTACTAAAGAGGTTTAGTATGGAAAACTCTAAGAGGGGATTAATACCCTTCAGACATGGTATTCATCTTTCCAAGAAGATGTGCCCCAGCACACCTGAGGAAATAGAACGCATGAGCAAGATCCCTTATGCTTCTGCAATAGGGAGCCTCATGTATGCCATGCTATGTACACGACCTGATATAGCCCATGCTGTGAGTGTCACAAGCAGATATCAGTCAAATCCAGGTGAAGAACACTGGACTTCTGTGAAATGTATCCTTAAGTACTTGAGAAGAACTAAGGATATGATGTTGGTCTTTGGTAATGGAGAACTCCAAGTTCCAGGGATACACAGACTCGGACTTCATGTCCGATATAGATGATCGAAAGTCGACATCTGGCAGAAGCTATTTGTGCATTACTGGAAGAGTTCCTAGCAAACAGCGATATCATCTCATCCGCGATTACCTTGAGAAAGGTTACGTTGAGGTCAAGAGAGTCAACTCCGCAGATAATGTGGCAGACCCACTTACAAAGCCGTTGGGCCAGCAGAAGATCGAAGCCCACCTTGAGAAGATGGGACTTAGACTTGTAGCCAATTGGCTTTAGGACAAGTGGGAGATTGTTAGATATATGTGCCCTAGAAGCCAGAATTGGCTGACACTTGTAATACACTTCTAGGGGCAAAATTATAATTTTGACTATAATCAATAAAATGGGTTATTTTCTATCACATATGTGTATTTAGTGTCTGTGATACATCCTTTGAGTTAATGGTAATGATAATTCATATTTTCAAGAGTTGAAAATTTAAGACATGAATAATCATTATTAACTCATAAAATGCTCCCGACCATAGGATCATCACGAGGATGGTGATTGATCCGGAAGGTTGGTGTACAATCGCTTCTCTTTAGTAGATGAGTCTTGAGTCTACGGTGTGGAGACACCGGAGCGAGAGTACAGGTACTCGTTAGAGAACGAGGGCACTGAGCGTGACCACCTCGAGTAGTCATTAGGAAGTCTACCTTCTCGTCAATGACTGACTCGATGCTGCAGTAGTGTGTCTGGTTCTTTGACCTGAGATGCATCGGCAGTTCACCTTGAGGGTGTTATAGTTTGACTACACCATTACTCGGTCTCCTAGCCATATGGAACCCTGAGGTGTATGTTGGCTATAGCATGTTCATTGTAGGAACTGGATTGCATCAAGATGGAATCTATCTACCTCGGTGGTAGAGGAGTAGCCCTATGATGATCATGAGAATCAAGTCCAAAAATAGATGGCCATGGTAGAGTGAAATAATAGAAAGAGTTTCTATTTAGATTTTCACATTGGACTCGAATCGAATGATTACATCATATGACAGAGACTAGGGTTTGACGAGTTCACCTTAACCCTAATCTGATCGGGGCTCAAGATAGAAGAACTGAATCACACAGGTAGCTGCACCAAGAGGTTCGCATTCAGCTATGATGGGTTGCCACCATATACTGCTAGGTGTCACTGGTCAAACGTTGACCATTCACCCTTTGACTTTTGATCACATGTCATGCACCTATTGGAGAGCTGGTGGGGGCCTGTCCCCCTGCCAGAACCTGGCAAGGAGAAGGGCGCATGCCAAGGGTGGCGTGAGCCCAAGTTGGAGGCGCCTTGGAGTCCTTATTGGACAAGGACTCCACCTCCCTTTTGGATTCCAATCAGAGTTCTACTAAGAATCCAGTTTGACTGGTCTTAGGCGCCCTCTAAGGAGGAATCCAGGGGTCTCTATTTCAACCAATCAGATTTAGATCTGATTTCACAAAGGGTTGTGATTGGTTGAGAGGAAGAGGAGTTGGATCACAAGAGGTCTATAAATAAGACCCTGCGCCCAACCCTAATGCTAATGCAATTCAATTGAGAAACCCCACGCCCCAAGGCTGCCTCTCCCCTCCTCCATGCCATAGTCTCTTCTCCCCTTGCTCTCCACATCCAAAAGAGTTTTGGATTTAGGTTGGTGCGATTCAGATCAAGGAAAGGCGATCAAAAGTAAGAAGGCTGCGCTGCTGCAAAAGGACGACTGCAGATCTTCAAAAGAGTTTTGAAGATCCTTCAGATCAGATCTAGATTTGATCTTTGGAGACGTGATAGAGAAGAAGAGGATCTCCAGATCCAGCCCAAGTGGATATCGATAGAGGCCAGGCGCTTGCATGGCTAGATCCAGAACCTTCCGCTGCAATCAGGATCATCTACAGGATTATAGGATTACCCAAATCAGGTAAATTAAATTTGATTTAATTTATCTTATTTTATTTTATTTATTAAAATAATAAGAATCAGATCTGAAATATATCAAGATCTGATTGAGATCAAGAGAAAATTTTTGAAATATATCTCTTGATCTAATCAGATCTGGACGAACCAGGACCGAGAAATCAGGATTTCCCTTTAGAATCAACATAGCCGACCTCTTCTGATGAGCTTCTCGATCTCATTTTAGAGCTGAATGCATTCTTTAGTATCGTGGCCATGGTCATAATGGTAGAGACAGTATTTGCTAGGATTGTGCTAGCCAGGGTGAGTACGCATCTTTTCAGGCCTCGGTAGTTGCTCCTTGATCTCCATCAATACTTGCATTTTTGGAGCATTGAGGGGGCATAGTTGTGAAACCTTCTAGGAAAGAACTTCTTCATGCCCTTCTATCGGGGCTTCTTTGACGATGAGCTCGAGGAGGAGTTCGGGCTCGCTTGCGCTCAGGGGGAGTCCATGACGTGGCCGAACTTCATTCTTTCCTCCATCGATCGTGGGTTTATTAGGCTCACCAGTCTGCCGCTCTCCTATGGCTTCCTCATCTTTCAATTTGAAGGCTTCTTCCGCTCGGGCATATCCTTCAGCTCAAGCTAGCAGATCAACAAAGTTTTTAGGGTACTTCTTCTCCAAGAGGAATAGCAAATCATTCTTCTGAAGGCTACCCTTGAGTGTGACCATTGCAATAGGCTGGTCCAGATTCCGAACCTCTAATGCAGCAACATTAAATTGGATGACATAAGCCCGGATAGATTCTCTCTCCTTCTGCTTGATATTCCATAGGAAATCTAAATCTCTATGTGGACGTCAACTACTGACGAAGTGAGCCACAAATTGATGACTCATTTGATCGAAGAAAAAAATGGTACCTAGCTTAAGTGTTGAGTACTAGTTTCTTGCTGCTCCTTTTAAAGTAGATGAAAAAGCTCGGCATAAGATGGCATCTAGTGCATCATGGAGCAGCATCATGATCTGAAAGGCCTCCAGATGATCGATCGAATCAGAGGTTCCATCATAGCTTTCAAATTGGGGTAGCTTGAAGTTCGACAGAACGGACTCTTGCATAATTTGGAGAGAGAAAGAAGGATTAGTGCAGATATCATCATGATGAGCCAAGGCAACGTGGTGGGGTTTCTCAATCCATCGATCCATCTTCCATAATTTTTGATCGAGGATGTCATCGTGATCATAGATCTTGGAAGCCTTCTGACTATAGATAGGGAAGGTCTCTTTTAGAGAAGAATCATAATCCGAACAAGGATTCTCTGCTCTCTATTTTTTCTTCCCAAGGGCGATGGGTATGCTAGCCCAAGTGCTCCTCCTTGGGATCGATTTCTGACATCCCGATGGTGGGTTTTCTGATGAAACCACCACCGGGGGCTACCTCATGGCCTGCACCATTTTGGTGAGGCTCTAAACAGACTGCATTAGCAGCTTAAACTACTCCGGATCTACCATGGCCATCGATGGAGGAGGAGGTTGAAGCACCGACGATGGAGTAGGAATGGATGGATCTGGCTCAGATCTGACAGCAGAAGCGATAGATCTTCAGTTAGTCACCTTCTTTGGAGGTATTTCTTAGGATTGAGGGAGAGGATGGAAATGAACCTTGAAAAAGAAGATCCACAGGGTTGACTGAGCACTCCTTTAAGAAGATCCATGAGGTGAGAAGAGAGGCTCCGACAATGGCCCTAATGTGCCCCTACAGCCCATTAGGAATAGAAGGAGAACCTCGTTCTAACGTGAGCAAAGTCGAAGGCCTCATTCATTTCAGATGAGGTGAGAGGAGAGGCCCTGATAATGGCCCTAATGTGCCCCTATAGCCCATTAGGAATAGGAGGAGAACCTCATCCAAATGTGAACAAAGTCGAAGGCCTCGTTTATTTTAGACGAGGTGAGAAGAGAGGCCCCGACAATGGCCCTAATGTGCCCCTATAGCCCATTAGGAATAGGAGAAGGACCTCATCCTAACATGAGCAAAGTTGAAGGCCTCATTCATTTTAGACAAGATGAGAGGAGAGGCCCCGACAACGATCCTAATGTGCCTCTACAGCCCATTATGAATAGGAGGAGAACCTCGTCCTAACATGAACAAAGTCGAAGGCCTCATTCATTTTAGATGAGGTGAAAAAAGAGGCTCCAACAATGGTCCTAATGTGCCCTATAGCCTATTAGGAACAGAAGGAGAACCTCGTCCTAACATGAGTAAAAGTCAGAACCTTATTGACCAAAGATGTGGAGAAGGAAGAAGCTCGGTGGAGAATCCTAACATGTGTTTTTCCACGACAACCTAACTACATCAAATGCAAAAGGTAGAATCTTATCCTGGTTTACAAGAGAGGTTCTAGTTTGACGTCCACAACAGGCTCGATGTCCACAACGAGCTCAGCATCCACGACGAGCAACAAGCATGGGAACCCAGGATCAGACTTCAACCATCGTCTTTTTTACTCCCTTCCTTCAAATTTTGAACATGGGATCGGAATTCTCTTCCGAGCTTCAACCTCAGCAAAAGATAAGATCTCCTTCAACCTCGACAGAAGATAGGATCTCCATTAACCTCGGCTAGAGATAAGATCTCCCCTAAGCTTCAACTTCAATAGGAGATAAGATCTCCTTCAACCTCGGCTGGAGATAAGATCTCCCCCGAGCTTCAACCTCAACAGGAGATAAGATCTCCTTCAACCTTGGTTGGAGATAAGATCTTCTTCAAGCTTCAACTTTAACAGAAGATGGGATCTCCTTCAACCTCAACAAGATTTAAGATCTTCTTCGGGCATGAACCTCGATTGGAGATAAGATCTCTCCCAAGCTTCAACCATAACAGGAGATAAGATCTCCTTCAACCTCGGCTAGAGATAAGATCTCTCCTGAGCTTCAACTTCAATAGGAGATAAGATCTCCTTCAACCTCGATTGGAGATAAAATCTTTTCGGAGCTTCAATCTCAATAGGAGATAAGATCTGCTTCAACCTTGGCTAGAGATAGATCTCCCCCGAGCTTCAACTTCAACAGAAGATGGAATCACCTTCAACCTCAATAGGAGATAAGATCTCCCCTAGGCTTCAACCTCGGCTGGAGATAAGATCTCCTCCAAACTTCAACTTCAAAAGAAGATAAGATCTCTTTCGAGCTTCAACTTCAAAAGAAGATAAGATCTCTCTCAACCTCAATGGGAGATAAGATCTCTTTCGAGCTTCAACTTCAATAGGAGATGAGATCTCCTTCAACCTCGACTGGAGAAAAGATCTCTTCTGAGCTTCAACTTCAATAGAAGATGGGATCTCCTTGAACCTCGATTGGAGATAAGATCTCCCCCGGGCTTCAACCACGACTGGAGATGAGATCTCCCCCGAGCTTCAACTTCAAAAGAAGATAAGATCTCTCTCAACCTCAATGGAAGATAAGATCTCTTTCGAGCTTCAACTTCAATAAGAGATGAGATCTTCTTCAACCTCGGATGGAGATAAGATCTCCCCCAAGCTTCAACTTCAACAGAAGATGGGATCTCCTTCAACCTCGACTGGAGATAAGATCTCCCCCAAACTTCAACCTTGGCTGGAGATGAGATCTCCCCTGAGCTTCAACATCAAAAGAAGATAAGATCTCTCTCAACTTCAACCAAAGATATGATCTCCCCTGAGCTTCAACTCCAACAGGAGATAGAATCTCCAACCTTGGCTGGAGATAAGATCTCCCTCGGGATTCAACCTCGACTGGAGATGAGATCTCCCCTGAGCTTCAACTTCAAAAGAAGATAAGATTCCTCCAAGCTTTAACTCCAATAGGAGATGGGATCTCCTTCAACCTTTGCTGGAGATAAGATTTCCCCCGGACTTCAACTTCAATCGAAGATAAGATCTCCCCCGAGCTTTAAACTTCAACAGGAGATAAGATCTCCTTCAACCTCAGCTGGAGATGAGATCTTTCCCGAGCTTCAACTTCAATAGAAAATAGGATCTCCTTCAACCTCGGCTGGAGATAAGATCTCTCCCGAGCTTTAATCTTGGCTGGAGATAAGATCTCCCCTAAGCTTCAACTTAAAAAGAAGATAAGATCTCTCTCAACCTCAATGGAAGATAAGATCTCTTCCAAGCTTCAACTTCAACAGGAGATGAGATCTCGTTCAACCTTGGCTAGAGATAAGATCTCCTCTGAGTTTCAACCTCGGCTGGAGATAAGATCTCTCTTGAGCTTCAACTTTAAAAGAAGATAAGATCTCTCTCAACCTCAATGGAAGATAAGATCTCTTCCAAGCTTCAGCTTCAACAAAAGATAAGATCTTTTCTGAGCTTTAAATTCAATAGAAGATAAGATCTCTCTCGAGCATCAACCTCAATAGGTGCAAAGCATGAAAAAGAACTTCGACAATCATCTTTTTTGTACTCCATTCCTTCAAATTTCAAACTCGAGAGTGGGGGGGACTAGTGTTGGAGATAAATCCCACTCCCATCGAAGTTCAGTCTAATACTTAGCCTAATGTAACTGATAATCACAAAAGAGCTTCGATCAAAAATTCTTCCTTCAGTAGTCGAACCCCTCTCGAACTCCTTCAACAATCAAACTCCTTCAGCAACCGAACTCCTCCAGCGGCCGAACCCCTCTCAAACTCTTTTAGCAGTCGAACTCCTTCAGTGGCCGAACCCATCCTAAACTCCTCCAGCGATCGAACTCTTCTAACGGTCGAACCCCTCCCGGACTCCTCCAGTAGTCAGACTTCTTCCGAACATCTTCTTTAATTGAACTTCTTCCAAACTTCTTCTTCAGCCAAACTTCTCCATCAGTTGGACTCCTTCCGAATTTCTCCATCTGTTGAACTCCTTCTAGACTTCTCCATCAATAGAACTCCATCTGGATTCCTCTAGTGGATTACTTTCAGATTTTAACTAGCATTCCTTTCGGATGATCCCCTCTAGCTATATTTCCTTTAGGAGTCCGAACTCCTCTAGAATTAATGTATGTTAAAGCTCTTCATGAACCAATGTCTGCTTTCTCCAAATTTTGACTATTAAATCTCGATGAATGGACACATCATGACAACGGACACCTCTCTCCATAACAAACTCCACAAGGCTCCTAGTGGCCCACTATCGGATGGTTATGACTATCACTATCAGTCTGCCATAGGTGGTGCCTCTCTCTATAACAAACCCTACGTGGCTCCGAGCGGTCCACTATCGGATGGCTATGGCTATCACTATCAGTCTACTATAGATAGTGCTTCTCTCCATAACAAATCCTACGTGGCCCGAAGCGGCCCACTACTAGATGGCTATAGCTATCACTATCAGTCTGCTATAGACTCCATCTATAAAAAGAGACCCTTCAAATATATTTTCTCTAAGCTCTTTTCTCCTTCCCAAAACTTTGCTGAGTTCTTTTCTAAGCACTCCACTTCTATTGGCCAGAAGAGCTGACTTGATCATCGGAGGGTCCTACCGAAGCCACCACCATCGACTTCGGATAGGACTTTATTTTGTAGGTCACTGGCGGCGACCTCTTCTTTCTCAACCCCAGCTCGATCCGACGTCAACCAGATTCTGCACCAACAAGATCTATATCTAATTTTTGGAGGATTAATTGAGAAGAAGAAGATCTCCAAATCCTACTCAAGTGGATATCGATAGAGGTCAGGCACTTACGTGGCTATAGCCAGAACCTCAGGCAAACATCGGGATCATCACAGGATAATTGAATTATCCAAAATAAAGGTATAATTAAATTAGATTTAATTTTTATTTTTATTTTATTTTTATTATCAGATCAATAAGATTAGATCTAAGGAGTCTCAGATTTTATTAGGATCTCAAAGAAAAAAATTTTAAAATATTCCTCCTGATCCAATCAGATCTGAATAAATCTAACTCGAAAAATAGGTTTTTCCTTTCACTATGCAATCCAAGAGGGAGAGATAAATTAGGTTTTTAAAATTTTAAAGTTAATTTAGAGATATCAAGATTGAATGATGATATGCAAGACACGTGTATGAAGCGATTTAGATTAAAAAAAATATATAAAAGATTAGATAGCAAGAATTTAATAAACTAAAGAAAGAAAGATAGCAAGCACACTACAAACAAGCTTGATTTATAGTGGTTCAGTGCTTTCCTTGCACCTACATCCACTCTCCAAGCTTCTATTTGGAAATTAAAATCCACTAACCATATTCAAACTAAATACACCATTGGCAACCTCCAACTCTAGCTATCCCAAGCTAGAACACTTATTTTTTGGATACAAGCCAACCCAATATAATTTTATTCAAGGTTAGGATCAACCTTCCCATGTTTTGGAATCCCCCAAAACTTGAGTCAAAATAGTAAAGCAGAGTGAAAGATTTAATGAAAATCAAATGCAAGTTTAGCTCCCTTTGTAAGCAAATAAAATCTTAAGAATGCTTTTCACAATAATGGAGGAAGCTTCTTTAATTTTTCTCAAGGTTGTTGGAGATTTGAAAGAGCTCTTGAGAGATTGGTGAACTTGAAATGAAGGCTTCTTTGCTTGAAGATGACTTATGCTTAGGGCTGACATTGAATCACAACAATCTCTTATATTTTTTTCTATTTAAAGCCTTTTAAATCTTCAATAGGTGGAGAAGAGAATCTTGGATAAGATTTGTAGCCATTGGAGGCATTAAAGAAATTATTAAAATCTATCAAAATAAAAAAAATAGTCATTGTAGAAAAAATTTTGTTGCAAGGGTCGACTCATGGCACAAGAGTCGACTCATCGATCAACCTCTAAGATAAGATCTAGAAAAATAGCTGTTCTTTATTCTTAGCCTTCAAAATAGTAGAGGTCGACTTTGGGGTTGACCCTTGGCATAGAGACAGCGTGCCAAATAGCCCTTTTTAATAGGAAACGACCTAGGGGTTGACCCTTTTGCTTCAAACTTGATTTTCTCCCAAAATAAGCATCCAAAAATCATGGGATTGCCTCCAAAGGATTAGAAATCTTCTATACTTGCTCTTGAGGCTCTTAGTTCAAAACTTGATAAAATTATAATTTTGCCCCTAAAATATAAAAAGTCTTTTTCCAAGCCAAATTCATTAATAATCTCTCAAATGCTTTGTAATCATCAAAATCAATTCTTGGAGCAACACTATTCTTGTGCTACTAGCTTGGGTTTGTACCTATGAGATCACATACATTAGAGCTCTTGATTTGATGGGATGGTTGATCAATGATTAAGAATCATTCTAAGATTAAACGATCAATATGATTGATATTTAACCTAATGCAAGTATTACCGAAGGATTGATTCGCAATTAGATTGCTAATTGGATTAATTTAATTAGGCTAGAGGGTTAAAATTAAGTCTAATTAAATATAATTTAATTAAATTTAGTTTGGACTTGATTGGATCAAGTCTAATTGGCTTATTGGATAAGCCAAGTGCAAGGAAGAACTAGTCCTAGTTCAACTAGAACTTGGGTCAACCTAATTTTCTAATTTGATTAAAAAATTAAATTAAAATTAAATTTAATTAAATCTAATTTAATTAAATTCTTAATTGAATTAGGGGTTAATTTAATTTGGTTGAATTTATTTTAGTTTAATTTGGTTTAAGAAATAATTTTGACCAAGTCATAGATGGAATCCTAATAAGACTAGGATTCTACCTTGCGCCACCTTAGCCCTCCATGCCCCACACCCTTTTTCTATTCTATTTTGTGCAACAAAAGTCTCTTTCCCAGGCCTTCTCAGACACACCCTCCTATCCTCTCTTTCTCATATGAAAATTAGGTAGTGGACCAAGTCAAAGAAGGTAAGTTGTTTTGATTTCAAATCCTATGAGATAGAGTTTTGAAAAACCAAAATTCCTCCTCCCACGTGTGTCGCCCTCCTCCCTATTTTCTCTTAGTTTTTCATGGTAAAAAAGAGAAGGTTTTGTGCACCTTTCTCAGGTGGTCCACACCAAAAATATTGGAGGGGGTGCTCAAGAGTTGGGCACCCCTTGTCTTGCCCAAATTGGACATTCCTTGTCTAGGTATTTGACCTAAACAAGGACTCCTCTATATCTTTATATACAGGATGAATTTTGGCCTAATTTGAGATATGTCCTAGATAATTAAGAGGGATTTTGGATGTGTGAAAACTAGGGAGAAAGAGTTCTTGGGCATTGGAATTTTATAGACACAAAACTAGGTGTTTAGGTGAGAGCAAAGAGAAGAAGAAGAGGATCTTCTTCTAGGGTTGCAGTGTTCATCTCTTTCCTTCCTCCTTCTTTGAGATTTTGAGAGTGTCTCACTTCTAAAATCTCCTCTCCTACTTCTCATCTTTGAAAGAGTCCAAATCCAAAAAAAGGAGGCATCAAACCGACCGTTGAAGAAGGATCAGTATAGTACTAGCATACTATGCTAATTTCCTACATTAGGACTTTTGATCATGATTCGTGGGCTTGTGTGAATGACTCCTAGTGGCCGAACATGTGTGCAACTTGCAACATCATCCTTAAGTCTGGATCAACAAGTTAGAACATCTAACTTACACAGGTAATAGATCTAATCTATTTTCTTTATACCTGCATTAGATGTAGTGTATATGCATGTTAATGTGATCAACATGTTTTAGTTTCTTCCTTACATTTTAATTTCTAATTTAATGACATGCCATGATCATGTAATAGGATATTAGATCTAGAATATTTTTTAGTATTTAAAATTAATTTTAATTAATTTTAGTCTTTCACTGTCTGACCTTGAAAAAGTATAAAGATCTAGCCCTGAAATCCTAGATCTGGTTTCTTCAAGTAGTAGATTATTTTACTAAATGGGTTGAAGCCAAACTTCTGGTAGAGATCACTGAAGCCAAAGTACAGAACTTCATCTGAAAATTAATTATTTATAGGTTTTGTCTGCCTCGAACGATAATCATCAATAATGGGCGTCAGTTCGCAGGTGCGAAGTTCATGGAGTTCTGCAAAGATCTAAATATATCTCATCATCTCACATCAGTGGCTCATCCACAAGCAAACGGTGAGGAAGAAGTAACCAATAGAACTTTGCTTCAAGGAATAAAGGCCAAGCTTGAAAGGGAAAAAAGTACCTGGGTGGATGAACTCCATCATGTGCTCTAGGCTTACAAAATCATTTCAAGGCCGCCAACAGGAGAAACCTCTTTTGCATTGGCTTTTGGAACAGAGGTGGTCATCCCCATCGAGCTTGAACTTTCCTCAGCATGGGTCAAAGATTTTAATGAGCAGAACAACTCTCAAGACCTTAGGGCAAATCTTGATATGTTAGAAGAAAAGTGAGAGAAAGCTCAGATCCGAATGGCAGCTTACAAACAAAAAGTAGCCCACTACTACAACTCGAAGGTCAAGAACAAAATATTCAGAATGGGGGATTTTGTACTTTAGCGAGTAGACATTTCACAACCTCAAAATCAAGGAGAGCTCATGCCAAACTTGGAGGGCCCCTATGAAGTCATAGAGGTCGTCCAACCAAAAATATATTATCTAAAGGAACTCGGAGGATCAATGCTTCCACGATTTTGGAATTCAAAAAATCTACGAATATACTACCAGCAATTTCATCTTAATAAAACTCATTTATTTTGATAAATTTATTTCTTGGTGCAAAATCATATAATGACAAGAAATGACTCAACCGAACTTCACCAATAAACAAAGCCAAAGACCTCCCATTATTTAAGATAGGAGAAGGGGAGAGGCCATTACAATGGCCCTTTTGTGCCCCTATGACTTTGTTAGGGACAAGAGGAGGACCTCATCCTAACAAAAAAAGAACAATCTCATCAAGAACGGGAGGAGAACCTCATCCTGATAGGGGACAAAAAAGGTCAATCATGTCAGAAACAGGAGGAGAACCTCCTCATAACAAGGATGAAGACCTCCAATTATTCAAGACAAGAAGAGGGGAGAGGCCCTTATAATGACCTTTTTGTGCCCCTATGACTTTGTTAGGGACAGGAGGAGGACCTCACCCTAATAAAGAAAGGCCAAACCCATCAGGAATAGGAGAAGAACCTCATCCTGACAGGAGGATAAAAAAAGGCCAACTATGTCAAGAATAGGAGAACCTCGTCCTGATATGGATGAAGACCCCCAGCTATTCAAGATAGGAGAAGGAGAGAGGTCCTTACGACGGATCTTTTGTGCTCCTATAACTTTGTTAGGAACAGGTGGAGGACCTCATCCTAACAAAAAAAAGCTAACCTCATCAGGAACAGGAGGAGAACCTCACCATGACAGGAGGACAAAAAAGGCCAATCATGTTAGAAATAGAGGAGAACCTCGTCCTGACATGAGTGAAGACCTCTAGTTACCAAAGAAGGAGGAGGAGAGAGCCCATAAAATGGCTTCTTTGTGCCCCTCTTTATTAGGATAGGAGAGGTCCTCATCCTAATAAAGAAAGGTCAACCACGTCAGGAATAGGCGAGAACCTCATCTTAGGAGGATAAAAGTAGGCAATCGTGTTAGGAATAGGAGGCCTGACATAGATAAATCTTTAATTTAAAGACAGAAGGAGGGAAAGGCCATTCACCGGTCCTTTTGTGCCCCTATGACTTTATTAGGGATAGGAGGAGGACCTCATCCTAACAAAAAAAGGTCAATCCAAAATATGAGGAGAATCTCATCCTAGCAAAAGGACAAAAATGGCTAACTATGTCAGGAACTGAAGAGATCTCATCCTGATATGGGTGAAGCCCTCTGGTTATTTAAGACAGGAGGAGGGGAGAGATCATTACAACGGTCCTTTTGTACCCCTATAACTTTATTTGGGATAGGAGGAGGATCTCGTCCTAATAAAGAAAGGCCAACCCCATCAAGAATAGGAGGAGAACCTCATCCTGACAGGGGGACAAAAGGCCAACCATATCAGGAACAGGAGGAGCACCTCATCCTATCACGGGTGAAGACCTCCAGTATCAAAGATAGGAGGAGGAAGAGGCCCTTATAATGGCCCTTTTGTGCTCCTACGATTTTGTTAGGGATAGGAGGAGGACCTCGTCCTAACAAAGAAAGGCCAACCCCATCCAGAATAGGAGGAGAGCCTCATCTTGATAGGAGGACAAAAACAGGCCAACCATGTCAGAAACAGGAGGAGAATCTTATCCTGACATGGATGAAGACCTCCGATTATTTAAGATAGGAGGATTAAAGAGGCCCTTTCAACAATCCTTTTGTGCTTCTATAACTTTGTTAGGGATAGGAGGAGGTCCTCATCCTAACAAAGAAAGGCCAATCCTATCAAGAACAGGAAGAGAACCTTATCCTGATAGAAGGACAAAAATAGGCTATCTGTGTCACGAACAAGAGGAGAACCTCATCCTAAGATGGATGATGATCTTTGGTTATTTAAGACAGTAGAAGGGGAGAGGCCCTTTTAACAGTCCTTTTGTGTCCTTATGACTTTCTTAGGGATAGGAGGAGGACCTCGTCCTAACAAAAAAAGGTCAATCCCATTAGGAACAGGAGGAGAACCTCATCCTGATAGAAAGAGAAAAATAGGCCAACCATATCAGGAATAGGAGGAGAACTTCATCCTGACATAGATGAATACCTCCAATTATCTAAGGCAAAGAAAGAAGAAGTCAATAGATGACAAACACATGTAAGGCGAAAAGATAGTTGAAGAAAATATTATTTTATTAAAATTAAAGGGCGTTACAAAGTGAAGGTCTATAAGACCATGCAAAAGGAAAGATGAAATAAAATGGACGAAGTCCTAAGAAGGACTCGATTCCTTAGACCTCAGACTATGGCTTTCTACCATTGCTTGAGGTTACTTCAAGCTAGCAATCTCTTCTTCAAGCTCCTTCTTTTTCAACAAACTCTCTACGAATAATTTATCGATCCATCAGAAATTATCTTTAGCCTTCTCCAACTATTTTCTTAAAACTTTGGATTCAATCTCTGCATCTTTGCTAGCTTGTGATAAGTACCATAAATTTATCAATAAAAGTATTAATTTATCAATTAACTCATATTAATTTATAAGAATTATTAATTAATTGATACATATTTTTAAGAAATTCATATTTTTATTAATTAAAAAATTAATTAGAAAATAATAAAATTAAAAAAATTAAATTTTATTATTAATAAAAAAAATTATTTTTTTGATCATAATAAAATAAGTTTTATGGAAAATGGAGCTAAAATGAAGAAGATATAAATTTCTAAAGAAATAAAATAAATAAAAATTAAATAAAAAAGAAAAATAGCTCAATCGGCTCTGCAAGCCAAGCCATCAAAGCCGACTCAGCCATAGAAGCCGCCAGGCAGTCCATAATCCAGGCGTAGACCGCCAGCTCAGCGACAACCGATGAATCATGGAGCGACACGTGGTGGACCTAGACCCTTAAGGGATTCATGGAAAATCCATCGCGGTTTATAGGATAAAGAGGTAATTTTGCATCAAAGCAACGAGCGGCGATTGGGTGAGGCATTCGGTGTGCTCGATTCGCATGGTCCATACTATAGTAATTGCGTAATCCAACGGTCTATGTTCGATCCGGTGGAGATCCGATGGCCCACGCTAAATCCTTCTTTGATTCGAACAGTGCTTAGCGATCTAGGGTGATCTGATAGTCAGAAAACCAGTCGGTGAAGATCCGATGGTAGAAAAAGCTCCCGATTGTGATCAAGACTCCCAACGTGCAATCAGCAGCCAGATTTTCTCCATCAACGTGCGATCAATGGCTAGAATTTAATCCGACCTAATCTGGTCCGGTATGCATCTAATTTTGATGATTTTTGGTCCATTGGATTTCTATTGAATGGCCAGATTTCATCCAAAGTAGCAGAATTCATCCAAGACTCCTTTTAATCCTATTTGCACTCAAATTTTTCCATATTTTGATGATCAAAGTGCTCCTTAGTCCCATATTGCCCAGAAGAAAACTCTCCAGCCCTCCTAGCTCTATATGAAGGACCCCAGGCCTCTAGAAATCAATAGATCTGATCAAGGTGAAGCTTTGGTATAGGGTAAAGTCAGGCTTTGGGCTAACGACTACTTCAAGGCAACAGATGTCAAGAAGAAGAGCTGGACTTCTACACCATCTTTCTGCAAATACCGATCTAAGATTAGAGATCAGGCTATTTTATTTTATTTTCTTTTCTTTTTAAATTTTATGTATTTAAATTATAAAATTTTAATTAATAAAAATTTTATTTTTTGATCTTTAATTTCATACTCTTTTATTTTGTTATAATTTAATTTTTATACTTTAATTATTACTTTTTATTTTATTGCAAGTAGATGCTAAGATCTAACTAGTAGATCTTAGTACCAAGTTTAAATTCCTGCACCTTTTAATTTTTATATTTTATTTTTCAGCTTCGCTTTTGATTTCAAAACTCTTTTCTTTTCTTTTTCTTCAAAAATCAAAGATTTTAAATCAAAAAATACTACCTTTTCTATGGATTCGACCCAACTCATTACTATTTATGTATTTTTAATTATTTTAAGAAGTTGGATTAAACTGATAAATATGGTGTCTTAACGACAACATCGCGATCTTATCAAGTTTTTGGCATCGTTGTCGAAAAGGCACGAATATTAAATTTTTGATTTCTTTGGTTTTTCTATAAATAAATTATAAATAAAATTTTTATTTTTTTATAAATATTACTTGCTAATTTTTTTTATTTTGCAGAAAAAGAGGTTAAAGAATAAAAAGAATCAGGGCAAGGAACAAATCGTTTAGTTTTGCTTGATGAGATCAATCCTAATCCTAATCTTTTATTTATTTATTTATTTATTTTATTTTTAGATTAAATTTAAATATATATATATATATATCTAATTAAATCTAATTAAAAATCTTATGATCAGATTAGAAATCCTAACTATTTAGAGTATGCATTATATTAATTTTATTTTTATTTTTTTTAGTGATTGCTGGAGGCAAGGTGAGCTTTTCAAAATTCAATCAATTACATCTAGTTTAATTGCATAGAACCCCTTGCTTGAAAATTTGAATATGCATATTATATTGAATCAAATTAAGGGCACAATCCACTTAAACAAGATAAGATAGAAATTTGATCATTCTTTCTTGGCCCACAAACAATCAATCAATATCTTGCATTGACCTAAATCTTTAATTTTAAAATTAATTAGACATCAGCCCTAGGAGCTCGAGCTCAATAGGATAAGGAATCCTAAGAGTTAAACCAGGTTAGAGTTAGTCAATTTAACTGGTGTCTAAAAAAGTGGTTCAGAGACGACTGGACCTGAAGAAAGGTGGTTTCTAATTGATTGCATTAGCTTACTTGGCAAAGCATAATTGGTATCTAAGGCAAGCAATGGAAGAACTCCCACCGATCTTATACTTACCTGGCCAGTTGATTGGCTGATCTTATACTTAGAGGGCATGAAGGTGATCCTGGTTGTTAGGAGCCGTCTAGATCTTGGATAACCCTTAGTCAAGATTGATTGACCAACTTGATTGCTAACTAACATTAAACCTAATTAAACCTAATTCTTCTCTCTCTTCTTAGCTCTAGGACTCCTTAGGATTTCTTCTTTAGAACTTTTATTTCTTTCTTTTTTTTCCTCTTCAAAAATATAATAAAATAAAATTAAAAATTAAATTAAAAATTAAATTAAATTAAACTAATTAAAAAAATTTTAAAAATAATAATTAAATTAAATTAAATTAAATTAAAAATAATAATTAAAATAATTTAAAAAAAATTAATATTTTTTAAAAATAATAAAAAAATATACATAAAAAAATTCTAAAAAAAAATCTAAAAAGATTTTGAACCATACATTAGGGTTACACTAATACATGCATGGTAGAAAATCATTTTTTCTGATTTAGTTGAATTTAATTGAATGGTTGATTCATATTAAACCTGATAATCAAATGGCTAATCTGAACCTAATAGTCCAAAAATTAGATAAAGTTGACCTTCTTGCCTAAAAATTAGATCAACTCCTAACCCTAGGTCAATAATCTCCTACACAATTCACATCACCTTCTAATTATCAAGAGTTTTGTTCTATTTATGCTAGCCCAACTCATCAAGTGAATGAATGTCCTACGACTACACAATTTCCATCTTTTATCCAAGAACAAATCCAAGCTATTCAAGATTACTCCAAATTGATTAATGATCCATTTTCAAATTCATATTATCTAGATTGGAGCAACCACTATAATTTTTCTTGGACATCCCAATAGACTCAGGCTCGACCCAAATTTTACCTATCCAAAACTATCAAAATAGGCCCCAATACCAAAACTATGCTTATAATAGAGGTCAGCCTTTCTAGCCATCACATTATAATCAACCCTCATACCCACCTCCTCAATAGACCAATCTAGCTAATGATAGATTTAACCAACTTCAATAATTGATTCTGACTCAATAGCAATCTATCGTCAGGCTAGAAGCTCAAATTGGACAACTAGCTGAATCTAACATGAGGAGAGAACTAGATCAACTATCGAGTCTACCAATTTTAAATAATCCACTTAATGTCCACCAACTACGTGGACCAAGTTATCAATTCAATGTATCACTTAAGAATCTCCAATTTAAGAATGCCAAAGTAATTTCTGAACTTAAAAGCTATAGGATTCTTATAGATCCATACCATGATCAGGTGAGACAGACTAGTATTGATGCTAGCCAAAATAAAAATTTAGAGAAACTGATTAGTACTGAGACTAACTGTATAGAAGAACCCGAGCCAGGAACTAGTACTGATGCTGGTTCCAATTTAAATGAGATAGATATAGGGAAAAAGAGAATAGATGATTTGCCCAAGACTTATAAACCTAATGTCCTATTTTCGTCAACCCTAGAAGTCAGTTCTTCTTACAAAAATCAAGAGGCATGTAATGAAGAGTCAATGAAGTTATTTAAATAAGATCATATTAATTTACCTTCATAATTAAAACCATCTTTAGTCACCATTCCAATATCCGTCACATCAAACTTAACTCCTAATATAAAAACTCAATTCATGAGCATTTTAGAAGAACAAATAGGAAAAATTCTTAATAAACATGGGTCTGAGAATGAGGTCATAAATTATATTCTCTTAATTAACAATGAATATATCAATAATGGGATTATAAATCAACTTTCTAAGATTAGCAATCCAAAATCATTGAAATTTATCAATCCAAAATTCGACATAGGATAGTAAGCTGCATTGTGTCTGACTGAAGATGGTAAACTTAGCGCTTGTTGGGAGGCAACCCAATATTTAGTTTTTTTTAGTTTAATTTATCTTTTTAGTTGATTTTTCTTTTAGAAAAAATTGAATAAGTTGGAGGGAGAGCCCAAATTTTCAAAGGCATGTGCTAGATCAAAAATATAGTCAGGTATATTCTTTTATATTCTTTATTACATCCTTTATTTTTTCTTCTCTATTGAAGATAATGTCGATTAAGTTGGAGAGGGAGAAAAATAAAAATTTTAAAAATTTTAAGTCCTTAAAAAAGTTAGTATTTAGTATTTAGACACCTAATTATGCTTAAGAATCAAATTAAACTAAGTATTTTTAAAAGAAAATTGATGCATAGATCAGATAATCTATGAGGTATTGAGAAATCAAGTATTAAAAAAATTCAATAAAGAGTTAAGTCTAGAACATAAAAAGTTTTTTCTTTGAGCATTTCTAATTTTTTCTACTAGCATCAAAAAAAAGTTTACTTTTTATGGGCTTATGTAGGGTAACTATACATTTCTTAATATAAAAGTTTATTTTAATAAAATAGCTTTTAAGTACTTCTCATTAAGTAATCGTGCCTCTTTGCCTAAGCAAGCATTGAATTTTGCATCAAAAGATGGGAAGGGCAAAGAAGTTCGTTATAAAATTAGTCTTAACTCGTAGCCTGTTTGATTCGAGCTAGTAAGCTCGAGGGGTATTCTATATCTAGTGCCCTAAAACCAACTGGTTTGGGAGTCATTGGTCCAAGACTCGCTACATAGATCAAATAGAAAGCTTAAGAAGTTAAGATACTCAATAGTGGTACAACGTTAAAAAAAAAAGATTTTCCATCGAGTAATCGAGTTTCGTTGCCTAAGTAAGCAATGATATTTGCATCAAAAAATTGGCAATATAAAAAAAAATTAATAAATGAAGGGTGGAAGTAGCAATACACTTATTTATATGAAACTTTAGATAAATCAGAGATAAAAATAGGATAATTTAGAAAAAATTCAAAAAAAATTAATGTTCTTTACTTAATTTTTTTATTGATAATATTAATACCCCAATGATATGTCTCACTTAAGCTTTACTGAATATTAATGGCCAATTTGAAAATTGCTTAGGTAAAATTCAAAATTTTAAAGTTAAAAGGTATTTAAAACTAAATTCTTTTTTTACTCGAGGATGAGTAAGGTTTAAGTTGGAAGGTGTGATAAGTATCATAAATTCATCAATAAAAGTATTAATTTATCAATTAATTTATATTAATTTTTAAAAATTATTAATTAATTGATATATATTTTTGAGAAATTCATATTTTTATTAATTAAAAAATTAATTAAAAAATAATAAAATTTAACAAATAAAATTTTATTATTAATAGAAAGAGCTTATTTTTTTGATCACAATGAATTAAGTTTTGCATAAAATGGAGCTAAAACAAAGAAGATATGAATTTTTAAAGAAATAAAATAAATAAAAATTAAATAAAAAAATGGCTCAATCGGCTCCACAAGTCAAGCTACCAAGCCAAGCCAAGCCATCAAAACTGATTCAGCTGTAGAAGCTGCCAGTCGGTCCACGATCCAAGCATAGACTATTAACTCAGCGATAATCGGTAAATCACGGAGCGACACGTGGTGGACCTAGACTCATAAGGGGTTCATGAAAAATCCATCATGGTTTATAGGGTAAAAAGGTAATTTCACATCAAAGCAGCGAGCGGCGATTGGCTGAGGCATTTGGTGTGCCCAATTTATGCGGTCCATAGCTACAGTAATTGCACGATCCAATGGTCTGCGTTCGATCCGATGGAGATCCGATGGCCCACGATAAATCCTTCTTTGATTTGAACAGTGCTCAGCAATTTGGCATGATCCGACTGCTAGAAAACCAGTCGGTGAAGATCCGATGGTGGAGAAAGCTTCCGATAGTGATCAGGACTCTCAACGCATGATCAGCGGCCATATTTCTTCCATCAACGTGCGATCAACGGCCATAATTTAATCAAACCTGATCTAGGCTGATACACATCCAATTTTAATGATTTTTGGTCCATTGGATTTCTATTAAATGGCTAGATTTCATCCAAAATAGTAGAATTCATCCAGGACTCCTTTTAATCTAATTTTTACTCAATTCTTTTTATATTTTGATGAATAAAGAGCTCCTTAGTCCCATATTACCCAGAAAAAAACTCTCCAGATCTCTAGAAATCGATAGATCTTATCAAGATGAAGCTTTGATATAGGATAGAGTCAGACTTTAGGTTAATGGCTGCTTCAAGGCAATAGATGCCGAGAAGAAGAACTGGGCTTCTACACTATCTTTCTGCCAATGGCTATCCAAGATCAGAGATCAGGCTATTTTATTTTATTTTATTTTTTTTTTAAATTTTATATATTTAAATTTTAAAATTTGAATTAGTAAAAATTTTATTTTTTGCTCTTTAATTTCATACTCTTTATTTTTGTTATAATTTAATTTCTACACTTGAATTATTACTTTTTATTTTATTGCAAATAGATGCTAAGATCTAACTAGTAGATCTTAGTACCAAGTTTAAATTTCTACACCTTTTAGTTTTTACTTTTTACTTTTTATTTTTTGACTTCACTTTTGATTTCAAAACTCTTTCCTTTCTTTTTCTTCAAAAATCAAAGATTTCAAATCTAAAAACACTACATTTTCTGTGGATTTGACCTGACTCACTGCTATCTACATATTTTTAATTATTTTAAGAAGTCGGATTAAATTGATAAACATGATATCTTAACGACAACATCATGTTCCTATCAACTTGTCGCTCATAAGCTAGTTGAATCTTTAGCTATTGAAGCTCGGCCTATTTATTCGCCAATGTCACTGATAAAGGCTCCAAAGAGTTCCTCAGGATGAAAAGCTTATCTGACTCCCTATTCAAATTAGCCACTGACCTCTCTGTCAATTGCCTTTTCAGACTACATATCTACCCATCTGCTCTTTGAAGTTGCTGCTGAAAACTAGCGATTTCATTATTCTGGCGAGCTTGAGATTCTTGAGCGAAACCTCGGTAACTTGGAGTTGACCTTGAAGCTCAAAGAATCTCTTGGATCAATCCCAACTAGACTCCTCTTGATCGATCGACCATGTCGAGCTTCCCTCCAATAATCAAATTTTCTCCTTTGCTGCATTTTGTTCAGCTTCAAGGGAGCAAGCCTTAGCCGTCAAAGTCCAAGATTTATCACTTGCACACTTCTTGACCTCCTTGAGCTCTTCATTTAAGTGGATCTTTTTTGTATTGTATTCTCTAAATAATTATCTAGATGATTGATGCAAACAGTCAATTTCGATGGTAGCATCGGCATAATCCTTCTTCAATTTTTTAAGTGCATCCTTGGCATTCTTCAATTTTCTCTTAAGGCGACGAACTTTCCTCCTTAGGTGCTTTACATGAGCCTTCAAGGGAATGCCCTGAGGAAGGAGACCGACTTTAATAGGAGATTGCACTTGAAGCATGAAAGTGTCACCACATGGCCTCCATAGAAGAAAAAACTTATTTACAAAATTAATTTCATTAATCAAAATATTCTTAATACAAGGAGAAAAAATAAAAAAGAGAGAATACAAAAATGAAAGGTCTCAAACCTCTGGAGGAACAGTGGAAGAGTCCAATGCAGCCTCAGCCGATGCGAGCCCTTCAATAGTGGCAGGTGCAAGCGAGGTCAGAGGTGTGGTGGAAGCTGGCTCGATGGGCAAAACATCGGTCATAGCGATAGATGGGTCCGCTGCCTCTTTAAAGGCTCATTCATATAAGAAGTCAAGGTTGAGCTCCAAAAATTTGTTTACCACCCACTCCTCGCAGAGCTTGTAACCTTTATTGAAGGCCTCTTGGCTAAACTTAATGTTCAGGTCTCTCATCTCGGAGGAGACCTTGAACTCTCCTATCGCCCAGGCCATCACCTCCGAGACCTGCCTTGAAATCTGCTCCTTTAATTCAATGGTCTTAGCTTTGGGTCTTCTCCTCCATTCTTCCTCCAGGCCAAAAGTGGTTCTCAACTCCTCTAATACCTCTTTCTCCTTGTGGAGTGCTTCCCGAAGAACCTCAACATTGATGATTTTTTCCTTCAAGAAGCGATCATCCTCGTCTCGCTCCTTAATAAGGCGCTCGACCTCGACTTGGTGATCCTCACAAGCCTTTTCCAATTCTGACCTCAGGCAATTCAGGGATCAGATGTAGCCTAGTAGTTGATGGCCTATCTATTCAAAAACACATACATATGATGATAAGATAAGTTGTATGGGTAGGTAGATATCGAGAAAGTCAAAGAGGAAGAGAAGGATGAGGTGACTATCTCGAGGAAGGATCCAAGCAAATCCCAGGCATGCTGGTCGACATCGGCGTCCATAATCCTATCGACCACTTCAGGTATATTGAACCCATCGACTAGACCCTAGAAGACTTCACAATTGTTAAAGGGGTTCTCCCCCATTTCCTCGTCAGACCTAGTGGGTCCATTGTGGTGGACCTTCCATTGGGATTTCCTTAGAACCCTCCTAGTCCTCTTCTTCCCCACCTCTTTCTCCCTTCCGGAGGGAGGCTCTGGGACATGGGTTTCAGCGAGAGGGCTCAATGGCATTGAAGGATCGGCCACATCAACAGCATGCCCGGACTTGATGGTGGGAGGAATTTCAACCTCGAAAGTAGTTTTTGAGGCACCCATGTCACTGACGAGAGTCGCAAAGATCAGAATATCGACCCTTGCCTTCTTTGAACGCTCACCCAATGCCTTCTGTTTTCTTTTACGGGTTGGGAGTCCCCTTGTAAGCATCTCAACTGCCTAAAAATCCATTTCTATAGTAAGAAAAATAAAAGTACAATCAGAAATGAGAAAGAGAATGAAGAGGAGTAATCTACGACTTCAGCCACATACTTGTTGGATTCAAGGGGCTGAGGCCGTGGTTGAACAAAGTTTGTTCTTTTGTTAGCTCGGACATAGGAGGGGTCCAAAAATCTTTGATTTTGCTAACCAACTTTTGGTCCTCTTTTCCTAATCCCCGGGCTCGATGAATGAAATCCCTCAGGTTTTTCAGGATGAAAGTCCTAAATCTAAGCTCAGGCAGGAAACAAAAATGAACTTCTCTTTCTAGTTGTGAATCGAAGAGGGGGCACCCTTGAGTTACCCCTTCTTGCCAAACTGGGATAAGACATACCACCAATCCTTCACAGTAGGATGTCACTTAAGGATAAAGTAAGTTCAAAAAAGCAAAGTAGTGGACTGAACTTCAGTGGATATACAAAGAAAAAGGAATCCTATTATAAACCTAAAGAAGTTCGACACTACACAAGCTAAAGAAATATCTAGAAAAAAGAAAAGAGAAACAACAAAAGCAAGGAGAGAAAGTCATAACCTGACATAGAATGCCTCTAAATACAAGCAGAACCAACTTAGAGGAGGGGCACGAGCTTGGCCGCTCGATCCAGGAAGATCCAACTCATACTCAATAGGCACACTGTACTGAACCCTAGTTAATGATAGATCTTTGATAGTCAAGAAACTAGGGATGGTACCTAATACAAAATCTGACCGAGGTGCTACGAGTTTAGGTTCCATCTTGATCTCAGGATTTGGGGAGTTTGGGTTAGCTGGACTCCTAGAACCACTAGACCAGGAAACCTCGAATGACATCTAGATCAAATTAAATCAAATAAAATTCCTAAAAAATATAGGAAAAGAAATGCTAAAAACTCAAGGATAAGTAACAACTGTACACACCTAGAAAAACATGAAAGAAATTGAAGAATACAAGAAAGCAAGAAATCAAAAGGACATGGATGAGGGACTGACCTAAGGTAAGTTGAAGAACTCAAAAAAGGGATCTGAAAGATGGAGGATAGTTGAGAAGGATGCCAACAGCCAGAGAGGTCACGAGAGAGCAAGGGCGACGAAGATGGAATGCTCGGGATGAGGGAAAATGAAGAAAGGAGAAGAAGGAGCGCAGACGAAAGTAAGAAGCCACAGGAGAAGGAGAGATTTAAATAAAAAATCAGAACCATGGAAAGTTATGATTGCAGGACTCCTCTAGCCAACCTCAACCCACGGTGTGTCCCACTCACTCCTGCTGCCTAGCAAAATACTAATTATGTCATACCTGGAGCACTGTGCTAGATGAGTTTTCAAAGAGAATCGCCCCTTCAGGTCATTCAACATAAAAATCTCGATGCCAATTTGAAAAAAGACAAGGATTTCCACTCTCCTAAAGTGGGAAGCTACCAAAGAACTTTGGCCGTGGCAACTTCTCTGCACTCTGTTCATTCAAAATTCGAACTCGAGAGTAGGGGGATAAGTGTTGGAGATAAAATGACCCCCGCTGAAGTCCTTGGCCAAAATCCTTGACCGACAACCTCTTTTCTATTGAGGTTTGTCGATTTCTTCAACAAATAGTTTGTACTACAAAACCTCCCTAAAGCACATAGAAGCCCGACGATATGATCTTAAATGATAAAGAAGAACTACTATGAAACTAACCTTGCCTTTCAAAATTCCTCCATTCGCACTCCTTTTAGTCAAACTCCCTCAGTCACACTCCTTCCACACAAACTCCTCCAGTCGTGCTCCTTCCAGTCAAACTCCCTTAGTCGCACTCCTTCCAAACGAACTCCTCCAGTCGCACTCTATCCAGATGAACATTCTTAGTTGTGATCCTTCCAGATGAACTTCTTCAGTCATGCTCCTTCCAATCGAACTCCCTCAATTGTACTCCTTCCAAACGAACTCCTCCAATTGCATACTCCATCTAGATGAACTTTCTCCAATCACGCTCCTTTTCTAGACAAACTCCCTCTAGTCATGCTCCTTCTAGATGAACTCCCTTAAGTCGTGCTCCTTTCCAGATGAACTCCTTCTAAGTCATGCTTCCTTTCAGACGAACTCCTCCAATCATGCACCTTCCAAATGAACTCCCTCAATCACGCTCCTTCCAGACGAACTCCTTCAGTCATTCTCCTTCTAGACGAACTCCCTCAATCGCGCTCCTTCCAACATGCTCCTTTTAGATGAACTTCTTCAGTCATGCTCCTTTCAAACAAACTCCTCCAGTAGCACTCCAGTCATAGACCTATCCTAGTCCTGCCCATCGGCAGGAACAACCTAAGAGAACCTCATTAAGACAATAACACACAACGATCGCTGCATAAGGGCGGAGCACGGAAGCCTCAGATCTTGGCTTAGGGGGCATCCACTTGTGTACAACTCAAAAAACTTTTGAACTTCCTAAAGCAATTAGACGTTGCCTCTGGCAACCCCTGGCTGATCCTAAGTTCGCTACTAACACCAAAGTCCCCAATCTACATCCAAAATTCAATAAGGGGATCTACACCGCTTATGAGTCCTGACAAATGATAACTCATCCCCCATAACAAACTTTACATGGCCTGAGCGGCCCACTACCAAATAGTTATGGTTGTTACCATTAGTTTGTTATATGCTCTGCCTATAAAAGAGATCCTCCAGATATATTTTTGGTAGGCTCTCTTCTCCTTCCTGTTACTTTACCTCTTTATATCTTGAACTTTCCATTATAGTTGGTTGAAAAATTAACTTAAATATCGGAGGATCCTGCTGGAGCCACCCACCTCCAGTCTGGATTTTGTTTTGTAGGTCTTATCGACGGCCACACCTTCTCCACTCCAGCTACCTCCAGGATCATCATGAATTTCCACACCAACAGCAACCTTAATATAGAATTTGATCAATCCAATTAGCTAGGTAAGTGAGATCGATAAAATGGATATGCCATTAACTCGACCTCAAATGAATCATGGGCGAGTAGCTCCTAATTAAAAACCATTGATCATATTTGTCAAACTTACCTGATGATGAAAAATATGCAATGTTTTATGCATGAATTTCAAAACTTTTTTGAAATATAACACAACGAAAGTTGTAAATTAAACCTTTTAATCTACAAATGCATGTAATCTAATTATTAAACCCTATATCTAGAAACTATAACATGTCATAATGCATTCTTAAATTTAAAAATAAAACGCTTTGATATTGATTAAATCAATACCCTAGATCTAGAATGATTCTAAATCTAAAACCTAGATCGCATCTAGGTGAGAGAAAAGATCAAATCTCTTACCTTTGCACAGGTCAAGAATTCCATGGTTGATTTTTGTTGTTGCTTTTGGAGCTGTACACACATCCAGTCTCTACAAGTGATCCATATGAGGCTGCAATAAAATTAGAGGTTCGTTGAACGAAGATCCGCTCGAAGTGCTAACTTCTCGTGGATCCCTCTGAATGGGTAATCTAAAATTTATTCTTCAGATCTCTTGGACACTCCAAGAGATGAAGAATAAGTGGAGGAATAAGGAAAAAATCTAACCTTTGGATCTTTCAAAAATTAGAAATTAAATAGTTAAGAAAGATCCTAAGAGAAGACACATCTTCTCTTTTTAGGACATCAACTATTGATGTCCTAAATGGATCTTCATACCTAGACAAGAGGAGACCTTCTACTCTAGAACATTTCTATGCTTCTAGATCTCTTTCTCTCTAATTTTTCTCATAGAAAAATCATACATAAATTAAGAAGAAATGATTCTCAAAAGAATCCTAAGAGAAGACTATCTTCTCTTTACTTTCCTTTCATCAGCACATGATCATCATGTCCGAAAAGATCACCAAGCCCCAACTTCTTGGAGCATCCTTCCCATACCCTCTTCCTCTCTCTCACAGATTTTTATCATATAAAAATTATATAAAAATAAGAAAAAAATAATATGAAAGAAAAATTACAAGAGAAAACAATATTCTCTTACCTTTGTCTTCATCAGGACATGAACTTTTCTTGTCCTAATGAAACCTTTTTCTCCAAGAAAGTCAGAACCTCAAACCTCCATGCCAAGACCTCTTTTTTCTCTTCTTTTTGCCATGGAAAACCTGGAGTTTTTGATGCCCTCCTACTATCAAATAGGAGGTGCCACAAAATAAGGGAGACTAGAATAAGGGAGACTAGGTCAAATGACCTAGTCAAACATGGCAGCTATAGGGAGTCCAACTCTTGGATGCCCCTTTTCCTATTTTTTCTGCAAGGAGACAAGGAAACCATGCACAAAAGAGAGGAAAAAGTGGTGACAAAAAGAAAATATGGCATGGAGAAAATTGGCGCAACAAGAGAAGAGGTGTTTTGGTCAAAAGGAACTCTTTCAAAAGGAAACAAATCCAAACCACTTTCCAAAATGGATCGAATTAGATTTGATTCAAAATCTCCAGAATAAGGGGTGTAGGAAACATTCCTTAGGCATGGAAATCTTAGAAAAAGTCTAGAAATAAAATATATGGGCATGGGCTTTCTAAAGTGGCGCAAAGGAGAAGATGGAATCCTAGTCTAATTAGGATTCTCATATACACTAGGTCAAACCCATTTGGACCCAATAATAAAATTTGATTTAAGCCAATATATTTAATAGAAAATCCTAATTTAATTATAAGCTTATTTAAATTAAACTTAATCAAATCTAAATTAGATTTAATTTTTAATCAAATTAGAAATTAGGTACACTCAAGTCTTGGTCGAACAAGGACTTCTTCTTTCTTGCAATTGACTTATCCAATAAATCAATTAGACTTAATCTAATTAAGTCAAAACTAATTTTAATTGAATCTAATTCAATTAGACTTGATCTCAGCTCAATTGCTCAATCAAATTAAGCCAATTAACAATCCAATTGCTAATCGATCCTCTTGCAACACTTGCATTAGGTCAAACATCAATCACATTGAATGTTTGATTTTACAATGATTCTCAATCATTGATTAACCATTTGATTAGGTTATAATCTCTTATGTGTGTGACCCTATAGGTTCGAACCTAAGTCGGTAGCATAAGAACCAATTTCTGTACCAATCAAAGTAACCATCTAGCAATGGTTTCTGATGTCCAGATAGGTCGAATGTATGCAAAGCAACATTCTTAGGACACTGGCCCATGATTACTATATAAATTATCCCTGTGACCAACAATGCTTAAGACTCTTACTCATACAAGTCAACACTCATACAAGTCATCTCTATTATGTCTCAAAATTTTGCAAATTTCGTGACTCCTCACGAGGATTACCTAGGCCTAGGTTTTGCTAAATTGAAACACAACGAGTTATTCTCATCCTGAAGCTAGTCAGGAGTGGTTAATCCCATCTTGACTCACACACTAACTTTACAAGTACTTGACTATACCCAAAAATCTTTTGAACCTATGTTAGAGATACAGACAGTCCGGTACCAAAGTAAAGTGAGTTGCTTGCAAGTCACCATGGTGATCTTAGGTCGAAGGAATACTTATACCCATTGGCCTTAACTAGCAACTCTTGATAGTAGAGTGCTACATTAGTCTCATTCAGTATAGATGTACTCCTACATCTCACCTAGATGCCATATTATTATCTTCACACCACTTGATTACAAGGATAACCAATGTATATGGCATACAGCGACCTATATTCGATAAGTTATCATCCTTGTTAATAACTTATCATTTAGTCATTAATAGTTTAAGAACCATTTGACAAATCCTCTTTTATCAATTGATTGTGGTTCTAAGAACTTCATCATAATTTAGGAGTTCATTTAAGGAAGATAGGACTTCTATGATGAACTAGCCAAATAACTATTATTACTAGATAATTCATATACTAATTTCAATCATCTACCACTTAGATGATTGACTTTAGGATATATTTTTCAATACCTTAGACACCAATTTATTAATCTAGAACTGATCGGGTTCACTTATAATCCAGGCTCGAACTACAAAGCTAGATTAGGTCTTGAGGTGATTGATCACTTATGGCTATAAATCAATCTTGACCAAATTTATAACTATTGGACTGATCAATTTAGCACTCTTGATCCCACTTAACCAACTCTTGATTCGGTTTGATCAACCACTCAAGCTAGACCTAATCAAGCTACCCATACCCTCAACCCATGTTTTATGGAGGTGTCTTAGATTTTAAATTCTTAATTTTCAAATCTAATTGATTTCATAACTGAATTCTTAATTAAGTGTAACAGGGTTCAAAATAACAAAGCATGAAATAAATCCTAGGATTTTTGGATCTAGAGTTTAGCAGTAAGTTTTGATTTTTTTGATTGATTATTGATACGCAGCACCCCTATATGCCATAAGAGCACTCCATCGAATAGGAAGTGAGGGTCTTTAAACCCTTCTTTCTTTTATGACTAGATGGCCAAGAGAAATGTCCTAATCAAAAAATTTTTACTACTACTACTAGAACTAGATCTGCAACATATATCATAGATATGAATTTTAGATCTATTCTAAACATGCTTTGCATACATCTCATGTATCATTTTAGATTGCATCTTATGTAATTAAAATCAAAAAATATATTGATCTCAACAAAAATTAGATTTAGATCTAAAACAATATAGATCTAGAACCTAGAACCTGGCTCTAATACAAATTAAAGGTTCTGATGGATTGGCCCGATCAGATCAGATCTAAGAAATAAATTTTTTTTAATTTTTTTAATCCAATTAGATCTGAAGGTTCTCAGACCTGATTGTATACATCTGAAGTCTAAAGCATGGGATAAGATAGGTATTCAAAATACTATCTTTAAAGTAAATGCTTAACTCGGAGCAATGATCTAAAGTTGTCCCGAGGTTCGACTTGAGCCATGCACGCGCCCAGCCTCTACCAGTATCCACTCATATCAGATCTGAAGATTTATCCTTCTAGATCTGATTTCTAAAAATCAAAAATAATCTCCTTATGGCACCTTCGATCTGATCTTTGACAGCAGTACGATCGACACACTATCGGGGTCTTCTTCAACTTGAACTTTCACGGACAGTACCTCGATGTTCGATGATGCAATCTGCCTAACACTTAGGCATGGAAGAGACATTTATCTCTCT